>PVHY01002189.1:0-35424 GCA_004024945.1 Uropsilus gracilis | reverse complement strand
CCCCATTTTTTGATTGGGTTTTTTGCTTTGTTTTTGTTGAGCTGTAGGCGCTCTCTGTGGATCTTTGTTATCAGACCCTTGTCACTTGTCTGGAGGGCAAAAAATTTCTCCCAGACAGTTGGGTTTCTTTTTGTTTTGTTTATGGTCTCTTTTGCTGAACAGAAACTTTTTAGTTTTATATAGTCCCAGCTGTTTATGTTTTTCTTCATTTTTTTGCCGGCCATAGTTGTTTCCCAAAATGGATTTCTGAGGTGAAATTCATGAAGGGTTTTGCCCAGGTTTTCTTCTATGTATTTTATGGTTGCAGGTCTCACTTCCAGGTCCTTTATCCATTACAAGTTAATTTTTGTATAGGGTGTGAGGGTGTTATCCTGGTCCATTTTTTTTTTACATGTTTTGATCCAGTTTTTCCAGCACCATTTACTGAAGAGGCTATCCTTGTTCCAGAGTATGTTTTTTGCCTCTTTGTCAAAGATTAGTTGACCATATATGTGTGGTTTTATTTCTGGGTATTTGATTCTGATCCATTGGTCTGTTTGTCTGTTTTTGTACCAGCACCATGCTGTTTTAGGTATTATGGCTTTGTAATACAGTTTGAAGTCTGGAATAGTAATACCTCCATTCTCTCTTCTGCTTGTCAAAAGGGTTTTGGCTAGCTGGGCACGGTGGCTCATGCCTGTAAGCTTCAGCCTATGAAGCGGCAGGGGCTAGGGATCGCAGTTTGAGTTCCGCTCAGGGCAACATGGTGAGACCTAGTCCCAAAAAATAGCTGGGTGTGGTGGTGCACACCTGTAATCCCAGCTACCTGGGAAGCTGAGACTGGGAATTGCTTGAGTCTGTGGTACCCTGGGCAACGTGAGCCTGCGGTTGCATGGGCAAAAATAGCAAGATCTAGTCTCAAAATAAAAGGTTTTAGCTATCCGGGGTCTTTTGTTGTTCCACATGAATTTCAGTAATTTTTGTTCTATCTCTTTAAAATATGTCATTGGTATCTTTAATGGAATTGCATTGAATCTGTAGATTGCTCTTAGTAGTATGGCCATTTTGATAATGTTGATTTTTCCAATCCATAAACAGGGAATATCTTTCCATGTTTTTAAACATCATCTTCTATTTCTTTTAAAAATGTTTTATAGTTTTCTTTGTATAGTTCTTTTACATCTTTTGTTAGGTTTATTCCCAAGTATTTGATTTTCTTTGGTGCAATGGTAAATGTTTTTTTTTTAATTCTTCTTCTTCTGATTGATTCTTTGCATATATGAATGCTATTGATTTTTGTGTGTTGATTTTGTATCCAGCTACCTTACTGAATTGGTTTATTAATTCAATCAGCTTTTCTGTCGATTTTTCTGTGTTCTCTACATAGAGTATCATATCATCCACGTATAATGATAACTTTATTTCTTCTTTCCCTATTTGAATTCCTTTTATGTCTTTCTCTTGCCTTATTGCCCTGGTAGGACTTCCAGAACTATGTTGAAAAGGAGTGGAGAGAGTGGGCATCTTTGCCTGGTTAGGGTTTCAGTTTTTCCCCATTGAGGATATTTGCTGTGGGTCTGTCGCATATAGCTTTTATTATGTTGAGGTATGTTCCTTTTATACCAATTTTTTCCAGGGTTTTCATCATGAAAGGATGCTGAACTTTAATGAATGCTTTTTTCCGCATCTATTGATATGATCATATGGTTTTTGTTTTTCTCTTTGTTGATGTGATGGAGTATGTTGATTGATTTTCGGATGTTGAACCATCCCTGTGCCCCTGGGATGAATCCCACTTGGTCATGATGGATGATCCTTTTCATGCAATGTTGGATTTGGTTTGCCAGGATTTTGTTTAGAATTTTTGCATCTGTGTTCATTAGGGAGATTAGTCTATAGTTCTCTTTCTTTGCACTATCTTTATTTGGTTTTGGAATTAGTGTCATGTTTGCTTCATAGAAGGTATTTGGTAACTTTCCTTCTTTCTCAATTTTTTGAAAGAGTTTTAACAGTACTGGTGTTAGTTCCTCTTTGAAAGTTTGGTAGAATTCATTTGTGAAACCATCTGGACCTGGGCTCTTGTTTCTAGGGAGAGTTCTGATGACTGCCTCAATTTCACTGCTTGTGATTGACCTGTTTAAGTTTTCTATTTCTTCTTTGTTCAATTTTGGATGATTCTATTGTTTTAGGAATTTGTCCATCTCTTCCAGGTCGCTGTATTTGTTTTCGTATAGATGTTCGTAGTAGTCCCTAATTATCTTTTGGATTTCTGCTGGGTCTGTTGTAATATCTCCCATTTCAATTATGATCCTGTTTATTTGCACTTTCTCTCTTTGTAAGCCTTGCAGGGGGTTTATCAATTTTATTTATTTGTTCGAAAAACCAGCTTTTGGTTTTGTTTATCTTCTCAATGGTCTTTTTGGTTTCTATTTCATTAATCTCCACTTTTATTTTTGTTATTTCTTGTCTTCTGCTGGGTTTTGGGTTTTTTTTGTTGCTCTTTTTCTAAGTCCTCAATTTGGGAGATTATAGTATTTCTTTGGGATTGAGTGTTTTCTTTTAATTCTTTTTATTTGGGCCTGTATTGCTATGAACTTTCCTCTTAATACTGCTTTTGCTACAGCCCACACATTTTGGAACGTTGTGTCGTCATTGTCATTTGCCTCCATGTAGTTTTTAATTTCTTCTTTTATTTCCTCTTTTACCCAGTGATCTTCCAGAAGCCTGTTGTTCAGTCTCCATGTAGTATTTACTCTCCTTATTTTCTTTTCATTGTTGATTTCTAATTTGATGCCAGAGAAAAAGGTTGCTATTATTTTAATCTTTGTGCATTTGTTCAGGTTTGTCTTGTGGCCCTAATATATGATCAATTTTAGAGAATGAACCATGTGCATTTGAAAAGAAAGTGTATTCTTTTCCTTGGGGCCTGGCACCAGGCCTCTGGGAGGGACCCATCCCCCACACCACCTTCAACACAGACCCAGAGACCCAGGCAGCCACCCCCTTCAGCCAGGTTCCTGAGGGAACCCACCTGACCCTTCCCCCACCCAGATGAGACACTTGCTGATGCTGCAAGCACCGCCAGCACAAATCACTAAACTAAACTACAGATCTACTTTCAACCTGAAAAACATTGCTACCAGCATGCCGACCAACACCAGGATCCATGGTTTCTCAATATGTAGAACAAGTTAGAAAGCAAAACACAGTAAGGAGAAAAACTGTAGACATGCAAGCAAGCCCTACAGGAAATAACCCATCACCACCAAAGAAAAGACAACCTCCAGGCCGGGCACGGTGGCTCGTGCCTGTAAGCTTCAGCCTATGAAGCAGCCAGGGGCTAGGGATTGCAGTTCGAGTCCCACCTGGGGCCCGTAGTGAGACCTAGTTCCAAAAAAATAGCTGGGTGTGGTGGCGTGCGCCTGTAAACCCAGCTACCTGGAAAGCTGAGGCTGGGGATTGCTTGAGTCCGTGGTACCCCGGACAACGAGAGCCTGTGGTTCCACAGGCAAAAATAGCAAGACCTAGTCTCAAAAAAAAAAAAAAAAAAGACAACCTCCAGAAAACACCAAGGAAAACATTGAAGAAATGATGTGTATCTCAGACAAAGATTTCAACATCAACATGTTAAATGCACTCCAACAAATAAAGGAATCAGAAAAAAAAGGACAACAGAATGATAGAAACATTTAATGCACTAAGGGAAGAACTAGAAACACATAAAAAAGAAAGCATCAATATGTATAACCTAATCGATGAACTGAAGAATAAAAATGAATCCCTAAAATTGAAATTAAAAGAGACTCAAGATTTAAGGGTTGCAATAGATGAGCTCAAAAATGCACAGAAAAGTCATGGAAGCAGATTAGATGAAATAGATGAACGAATCAGCACACTTGAGGATACAGAAATAGAGAGGACAAAGAAAGAAAAAGAAAAACAAAGTAAGAGAACTGAAGAAAAGCTCAGAGATATGTTCTTTAAGATTCCTTAAAGAAAAGAAACATAAGAGTAATAAGAATTCCAGAAGGAGAGGAGTCATAGGAATTGAAAGGTTTTTCAATATAATAATAGAGGAGAACTCCCCAAATCTGAAGAAATGAAAATAGACATACAGGAAACCAAAGGACACCAAACTACTTTAATGAAAGAAAAGCCACAGCGAGACACATCATTGTAAAACTTCCAAAAACCTAAGATAAGGAAAAAATAATGAGAATGGCTAGAGAAAGGAAACAGATAACGTAAAAAGGAAAATCCATTAGACTGACATCAGAATTTTCTGAAGTCACTCCAGGCAGGGAGAGAATGGAGTCACATCTACAAAAAACTTCAAGGAAAAAAGAACCTTCTCTGACAAGCAAAGTCTCCAGAAATTTGCTACCACTAAACCCCCACTCCAAGAAATTTTGCAGGAGACTTCAAGATCAAAACCATAAGAGGAACAAATACAAAAACAAAACAAAAATAAACCCCAAAATGACCACCAGGAAACCGTTAGAATCGCAAACATCAATAATCACCCTAAATGTCAATGGTCTAAACTCAGCAATCAAAAGACGAAGAGTTGCAGACTGGATCAGAAAACAGAACCCAACATTCTGCTGCTTCCAAGAAACACATCTGATCTCTAAGGATAAGCATAGACTGAAGGTGCAGGGCTGGAAAACTGCACTACAAACAAACAGTCCCCACAAGAAAGCAGGGGTTGCCATTCTTGTATCAGACAGAGCAGACTTCAAATTAACAAAAGTGACAAAAGATAAAGACAGCCACTACCTAATGGCTAAAGGGTCAATCCACCAAAAAGACATAATAATAATCAACATATACGCACCTAGTGAGGGAGCACCAAAATTCATAAAACAACTACCAGTAGAACTGAAATCAAATATTGGTGAGGATACATATGTGGTAGGAGATTTTAACACTCCACTCTCAGCAAAAGACAGATCAACAAAACACCAACTACACAAAGAAACAAAAGTTTTAAAGGAAGAGTTAGACCAAATGGACCTAATAGATACATTTCATTTCACAATTTAAAGAGATAGCACAGTGTCATGGTGTACAATGAGACATAATGATACATATTAATTATACCCCAATTTTTTAGACTAAGAAAAAGGGAGGAAAGGACATAAAAACAGAAACTTAGTACTTACATCATACACATACAAACATACTAAAAAAAAAAACAAACATTTTTTTAAGTCAGTATTTTCTTCTGAGCAATATCTTAGAGGGTGTAGTATTTTAGGGTATGAGAGGTTAGAAGACTGGTAAGCCATCATTTAAAAAAGCCCAGGTCAGCACATTGTAATTTTTCCTCTGGTAGAAAACAATGTACTGTTCTCTTAATGTAAAGTTCAAGAATATTATTTTGCTTAGGGGGTGATCTGGCTGATACAATGTTTCCCAATAGGGGGTATGACACTTTAAAAAGAGTCCTAAGAATTGGTGGGGGGTAGGGGAGGGACAGGCATTACCTTTAACATAGGAAAGGGGCTCGATTTTGACAGGAAGTAGAGAAAAGCTGCTTTAAAATAAAGTAAAACTGACCAAACTATCAGAGGAAGGCTAGCACTCATCAAAAAGAAGGATGTCCCAACTGAAAACAAATCATTACTGACTTGTATCTCCACCATCCTGTCCCCTCTCACACAGATGGATTTCCTTTGGCTGTTTGTTTTGGGGATGAGAAATAATGATTAATCAGAGGGTAGGTATTTATCTTTCTTTCCCCAGGGGGTGAATTGAGACCTGATACTCCATCTTTCCAGGCTTCCTATTGCAATAATGAAATTCCATTACATTGAAAATGATGTCATTCCCCATGGGGTTAGTTGTAATCAGACTTGACCTATATGGATATATAGGTGGTAATGAGAACTAAAGGACAGGGAAATTATAGAAGGCAAAGGACAACCTTTAGCTTTGCTTTGCTTGCTATTTAAAACTTGCTTTGTGATGAGAAAAAAAATGCAAGATAATAGAGATAAATTGCCAAACAACTTCAGAATGCAGTGTTCTCTGAATAGTGGTCAGGGTTTGTTCTTCTTTCTCCCTCCACCCCCCCACCCCCGGCCCAACCACCAACACTGATCAATTCTCATTATTAGCTCTTAGAGAAGCATACAGTCCAAGGGACAAGCCTGGCTTCAGATCAGAGAGTCAATATTCTACTGTAACAATCTGCCAAAAACCACAATTCAGGCACAATTAAAGTGTCTCCCCAGAGAACAGCAAGAAACAGAGGCCATTGAGATGGAACCTGCTATTTAGTTTGATGCAACCACAGCTGTCTCTGACATTTCTAAGCCAGTCAGGGTTATCATCAGAGAATGTGAGTTGAGCAAATGCAAAGTGACAGCAGATCCACAGCACAAAGGCTGTTGGTTCGGGAAGCTTATTCAACTCCCAGCTATTCCTCTCTCCCCAGCCCTTACCCCACTATATGAGGAGCTAAGTTTATAAAGATGAGGACGCCAGAGATTTCCAAGCGGTCAGTTTATCAGAGGAGGTGCAGCAGTGCATGTCTTTTTTTTTTTTTTTTTTTTTTTTTTGAGACTAGGTCTTGCTATTTTCCCCGTGGAACCGCAGGCTGTCATTGCCCAGGGTACTACGGACTCAAGCAATTCCCCAGACTCAGCTTCCCAGGTAGCTGGGATTACAGGTGCACGCCACCATGCCCAGCTATTTTTTTGGGACTAGGTCTCACTGTGTTGCCCCGAGCAGGACTCGAACCACGATCCCAAGTCCCAGCCACTTCATAAGCTGAAGCTTACAGGCTCGAGCCACCGAGTCCAGCAGCAGTAGCATGTCTTTAAAAATAATTATTATTGAACCTATACCCCTAAAATATAAACCTATACATGTGTATGAAATTGCCATCTTTTATAGCCAAAATTGTCAAGCATCCACAATTTTATACCATTCAATTATACACACTTCACATCTGCTAATGTAACATGGATATAATCAAAAACACAATGGGATAGAAATAATCTTGGAGAGGTCAAATGTTAAGAAGCCAGAGATGAGTAGAGAATAAATGGTATATTCAGGTATTTTTCTTTTTTTTTTTCCTGAGACTAGGTCTAGTTATGTTGCCTGGAGTAGTCCCTATCCTCCGGACTCAAGTGATCCCCAGCCTCAGCCTCCCAGTGCTTGGATTACAGGCACACACCACCATGCCCGGCTTATTTTTACATTATTTAAACTATCTGTGATTTGCATGATTTAATAATATTTAGTACTTAATTAAAATTATGTCTACATGAAAATTCACCTTAAAAGATGTGACAATAGCAATAAAAAAGAAAAACTATCATATAATTCCAATTATATTTCTAAATATTTACCATAAAAAGTTGTAGAATAGCCAGGCATGGTGGCACATGCCTGTAGGTGGCAGCCTAGGAAGCCACGGCCAGGGCCAGGAATGGCGGTTCAAGTCCCGCCAGGGGCACATAGTGAGACCTAGTCCCCAAAAAATAGTTGGGCATGGTGGTGTGCATCTGTAATCCCAGCTACTTGGGAAACTGAGGCTGGGGATTGCTTGAGTTTGTGGTACCCCAGGCAACATGAGCCTGTAGTTCCACAGGCAAAAATAGCGAGGCCTAGTCTCAAAAAAAAAAAAAAAAAAAAAGTTGTAGAATATACATAAAACAGCAACTGCATTTCTTGATTCTAGCATTGGATGTATACATTTTATGTAGTTTCAACCAGCAATAATCATATCTTGTATAAGCCTCTATGATTATAAATCATTGTAATTGGCAAAGCCTATTTTCAAAATTTTGATTTACAAATTTTATCATCCTTTTCTCCAACATCAAAACTTTTTTTTTCTAGATATGTTTTCCCTTTTATTTCAGAGTAAAGGAAATAAAGTCTGACACGCCCCCTGCTCCAACCCCTTAGCTTCTGCATCAGTCAGAACCTGCAGAGAAGGAAATTCAGTCTCCATAAAGCCTGTCCTTACCCCAATAATCCTCCCTTCCTTCAAAGTGGCAAAGTTAGAAAAAAAATTAGCTCTGCTGCTGCTCCCCTGGCACTGGACAGAGGCTCCACCACAGCCAAGAAGGAAGAGAAGGCAGATGGGGGAACGGACTTCCCTCTCACCACCCCTATACCACCCCCAGGCAAAGTAGCAGCCCTACTGGCTTCCGGAAGGGTAGAAGAGAGCTATGAGGCAAGGAGAAGAGCCTTTTGAAAACCTTTTCTTTTTAACCTGACATATTTATGTATTTACAGTTAAAAAGGAGGGGAGGAAGTTGGGGATAACAGTTCCTCAAAGGCAAGGGATGGAAACCAGATAGCACCCCTACTTGGTCACATTTTCTTAGCCCCTAACTCCTAAAACCTTCTTTGGGAAAATGGGGAACAGGAGGTATGGGTTGGAAGGAGGGAATGTTTGAGGGTCCTGAGTCCCCAGCTCACTCCAAAAGAAGATGAGGGCAAAAGGGGTAGGGAATGTGCTTAGTCCCACCAAGAAAAGGACAACTCTTGCCTCATCTCTCCACCAGCTCCACACAGTCCAGGGTGAGGCTATGCCAGACCCATCTCCTCCAGCACACTGCATGGTGACTCATCCTCCTCCTGCAGCAGGTCAGTCTGCTCAGCGGCCATTAAGACACTCTTCTGGGCAGTATGTCACCCCCCAACACAAACTCATCCAAGATGGAGGCCTTCTCAAAGTTGAAGATGATGTCTAGCTCACACACACTGCCGTAGTATTAGTCCAGCAGCTCCACATATCTGTAGATCAGTTCCAGGGTGATGAGCTCATTGTCCTGGCCCTCGCTGGCACAGCAGAGGTAGAAACTGGCATATCTCTTTTTGTTTGTTGGTTTTTGTTTTTTTGAGACTAGGTCTCGTTATTTTTGCCCGTGGAACTGCAGGCTCTCGTTGCCCGGAGTACCACAGACTCAAGCAATCCCCAGACTCAGCTTCCCAGGTAGCTGGGATTATAGGCGTGCGCCACCACACCCAGCTAGTTTTTGGGACTAGGTCTCACTGTGTTGCCCGGAGCGGGACTCAAACCGCAATCCCTAGCCCCAGTCACTTCATAGGCTGAAGCTTACAAGGCACAAGCCACAATGCCCGGCAAGACTGGTGTATCTCTTATCGACAACTTGAGGTCTCTCCACTCCAGGAAGCTGCACATCTTGGACTTTTGAGTCAGAATAACTATAATAACCTCCCGATTCATCTTCTTTTGCTCCTTGTCTGATGTGGCCAGGTACCATTTTTGCAGCCGCAGTTTACCCTGTCAGCAGCCCCCAGCTTGGCACATACCCCTTCAGTCACCTCAAAACATTATTTTGCAACAAAGGATAATGCAATTTTATAATGAAAAATATTTTCAAAATAAGCATTACTTTATTACCTGTATTCTTGTTAAAGTTTGTTACTTTCTTGAGATCTAGCATCAAAGTTTTTAAGAATACAAACTCTTCATATTATTTGAAGTAGAAGATGAGAACCCAGGATATTAGCTAGAGGTAAGAGCATCTTGTATGATGTTGAGTGAGGGATTTGTTTTTCCAAAGAAGGAAAGAGGAAGAAATAATTATTAATTGGAAAAGAACATATTTTTAATAATTTATTTATATTTCTCATCTTTGTATTCCCTGGGGTTCACCCACCGTCTCCCCTCCCTGACCACTCCCACCCATTTCTACCCCCCTACCCCACCCCCACCCTCAATTGTGTACTTTAGTTTGGTTGTTAGCTTGCTTTGACTTTTCCTCCTGGCCTTTGGTTTGTTTTTCCTATATCCCATTTGGTTTCTGTCTTTTTCTTTATGACTTGTTTCTGCTAATATGATTTCTTCTAGGTCCATCCATGTTATTTCAAATTCATCAAATTTGTCATTTTTAATTGATGAGTAATATTCCATTGTATATATATATCACATCTTTTTCATCCATTTGTCTGTTTTGGGACATATGGGTTGTTTCTATGTCCTTGCAATTATAAATAGTGCTGCAATAAACATCTGAATACAGGTGTCCCTACATGTAAGTACTGAGATCTCCTTTGGGTAGATTCCCAGAAGAGCGATTGCTAGGTCAAATGGTAGTTCCATTTTCATTAGTTTGAGGGCCCTCCACACAGCTTTCCGTAGCGGCTGGACCAGTATTCATTCCCACCAGCAGAGTAAGAGTGTTTCTCTCCACATCTCCGCCAGCACTTGTTGTTGCCCATATTTTTGATGTGGGCCATTCTTACTGGTGTAAGGTGGTATCTCACTGTGGTTTTCATTTGCATTTCCTTAATTGCTAGAGACATTGAGCATTTTTCCATGTGCCTGTTGGTCATTTGTATTTCCTTTTTGGAAAAGTGTCATTTTAGTTCTCCCCATTTTTTGACTGGGCTTCTTGCTTTGTTTTTGCTAAGTTGTGTACGTTCCTTGTGGATCTTTGCTGTTTTGTTTTTGTTTTTGTTTTTTGTTTTTTGTTTTTTTTTTGAGAGACTAGGTCTCACTATATTGCCCAGGGTAGCCCCAAACCCATGGACCCAAGCAATTCCTAGCCTCGGCCTCCCAAGACTGGGATCTTTGTTATCAAACTCATCACTTTTGTGGAGGGCAAAAATTTTCTTCCACTTGACTGGGTTTCTTTGTTTTGTCTGTGGTCTCTTTCACTGTATAGAAGCTTTTCAGTTTGATATAGCCCCAATTGTTTATGTTTTCCTTCATTTTTTGCCAGCTATAGATATGTCCAGAAATGGATTTTTGAAGTGTAATTCATGGAGGGTTTTGCCCAAGTTTTCCTCTAAGTACTTTATGGTTTCAGGTCTTACATCCAAGTCTTTTATCCATTTTGAGTTGGTCTTTGTACATGGTGTGAGGGAGTTGTCTTTATTCATTTTTCTGATGTCTTGGTCCAATTTTCCCAGGACCAATTATTGAGAGGCTGTCCTTGTTCCAGTGTAAGTCTTTTGCTCCTTTGTCAAAGATTAGTTGACTATATATGTGTAGTTTTATTTCAGGGTACTCAGTTCTGTTCCATTGGTCTGATTGTCTGTTTTTGTACCAGTACCATGCTGTTTTAATTACTATGGCTTTGTAGTATAATTTGAAGCCTGAAATAGTAATACCACAATTCTCTTTTTTTGGTCAGGAGATTTTTTGATATTCGAGGTCTTGTTATTCCATATGAATTTCAGTAATTTTTGTTCTATCTCTTTGAAGAATGTCATTGGAATTTTTATAGGAATTGCTTTGAATCTGTAGATAGCTTTTGGTTATGGCCATTTTGATGATGTCAATTCTTCCAATTCATGAGCAGGGAATGTCTTTTTTTTTTTTTTTTTTTTTGAGGCCAGGTCTCACTATGTTGCCCAGGGTATCCTGGATTCAAGCGATCCCCAGTCTTAGCTGGGATCCCCAAGTAGCTGGGATACAGGCACATACCACCATACCCAGCTATTTTGAGACTAGGTCTCACTATGTTGCCCCAGGCAGGTCTTGAACCCATGGACTCAAGCAATTCCCAGTCTCAGCCTCCCATCCTAGGCTTAGGATTAAAGCCACGTGCCACTCTTTTATCTCAGTGTTTTAATTTTTTCTTAGTATAGATCTTTCACATGTTTTGTTCACATGTTTATTCCCAGGTATATAATTTTTTTTGGTGTGATGATAAATGGGTTGCTTTTTTAAATTTCTTCTTCGTTTGGTTGACTTTTTGCATATAGGAAAGTTACTGACTTCTGTATGTTGATTTTGTAACAAGCTATCTTACTGAACTGGTTTATTGTTTCAAGTAGTTTTTCCATGGATCTTTTTGGGGTTCTTTACATAGAGAATCATGTCATCTGCATATAATGATAGCTTTAATTCTTCTTTTCCTATTTGTATCCCTTTTATGTCTTTCTCTTGCCTCATTGCCCTAGCTAGAACTTCCAGTACAATGTTAAAAAGTAGTGGGGAGAGTGGATATCCTTGCCTGGTTCCTGATCTTAATTGAAATGATTTTAGTTTTTCCTCATTTAGGATGATGTTTGCTGTAGGTTTGTCATATATGACTTTTATTATGTTGAGGTATGTTCTTTTCATCCCCAATTTTTCAGAGCTTTTATCATGAATGGGTTTTGGACTTTATCAAATGCTGTCTCTGCATCTCTTGACATGATCATATGGTTTTTGGTTTTCTCCTTGTTGATGTGGTGGATTATGTTGATTTCTGGATGTTGAACCATCCCTGTGCCCCTGGGATAAATCCCATTTGTCATGGTGAATAATGCTTTTTAAGCAACGTTGGATTTGATTTGCCAGGGTTTTGTCTAAAATTTTTGCATCCATGTTCATTAGGGAAATTGGTCTATAGTTTTCTTTCTTGGAGCTGTCCTTATTTGTTTTTGGTATGAGTGTAATATTTGCTTTGTAGACTGTGTCTGGCAGTTTTCCTTCTTTCTTAATTTTTTGGAAAAGTTTTAGTAGTGCAGGTGTTAGTTCATCTTTGAATGTCTGGTAGAATTCGTTTGTGAAGCTGTCTGGTCCTGGGCTCTTGCTTTTAGGGAGAGTTTTGATGACTGCTTCAATTTTGCTACTTTGACTGGTTTAAGTTTTCTGTTTCTTTTTAGTTCAATTTTGGTTGGTTGTATCTTTCTAAGAATCTTTCCATCTCATCCAGGTTGTTGTATTTGTTTGCATATAGATGTTCATAGTAATCTCTGATTATCCTTTGGATTTCTTTAGTGTCGGTTGTAATTTTACCTCTCGTTTGTGATTCTGCTTATTTGAGTGTTCTCTTCTGTGCAAGGGTTGCCAGGGGTTTATCAATTTTATTTTTTTTTTTCAAAGAATCAGCTTTTGGTTTTGTTGACCTTCTGGATAGTCTTTTTGATTCTAGGTTATTTATTTCTGCTTTTGTTTTTGCTATTTCTTATCTTCTACTGGGTTTTGGATCTTTTTGTTGCTCCTTTTCTAATTCTTCAAGTTGGGAGATGAGATTTTTTTTTTTTTTTTTGAGACTAGGTCTTGCTATTTTTGCCTGTGGAACTGCAGACTCTTGCTGCCCGGGGTACCACAGACTCAAGCAATTCCCAGCCTCAGCTTCCCTGGTAGCTGGGATTACAGGCACATGCCACCACACCCAGCTTTTTTTTTGGAACTAGGTCTCACTACGGGCCCCAGGCAGGACTCAAATAGCGATCCCTAGCCCTGGCCGCTTCATAGGCTAAAGCTTATAGGCACGAGCCACTGTGCCCAGCCCATGGATGAGATTATTTCTTTGGTTAGTTTCTTGCTTTTTGATATGTGCCTGTATTGCTATGAACCTTCCTCTTAAAACTACTTTTGCTGAGTTCCACACTTTTTGGAATGTTGTGTCATCTTTGTCATTTGTCTCCATATATGTTTTAATTTCTTCTTTAATTTCCTCTTTTACCCAGTGGTCTTCCAAAAGCCATGTAGTGTATACTTTCCTTATTTTCTTTTCTTTGTTGATTTCTAGTTTGATGCCTTTATGGTCTGAGAAAAAAGTTGGTATTATTTTAATCTTTGTGTATTTATTCAAGGTTGTCTTGTGGCCTAGTATGTGGTCAATTTTAGAAAAAGATCCATGTGCATTTGAAAAGGTGTATTCTTGGAAAAGAATAGATAAATACAGAGAAATGTGTGCTATCAATACTGTTAATCTCATGAGTGTACTTGTGCATATGTTATAATGAAGAGGAGTCTGGAAGAAAAAGCAGCAAGTTATCTGCAGATTTTTTCCTGCATGTCTTACCAAGGCGTCTACGGCCATACCACCCTGAACGCGCCTGATCCTGCATGTCTTACCACATTTTTTAAATTATCCATAGTAAACATGTGTTAGCTTTATAATCAGAAAAAAAAGTAATTCAAAACTCCATCATGGGCTGGAGGTGGGAGTTGAGGTCCTTTCAAACAGAGCAGGTCCTTGGAGAAGAGCTTCAGCACACTCCTGCTGTGGCCTAGGCTACTAGTTGAGGTGGGGGACAAGGGTGAGTCCTATGTCACTGGGATCTCAGGGTCTTGGGTCCAGGGATCTCAGGCTGGGGAAGCTGGCCTCCACATGGGCAGGGGGCACCTCTACCAGGGCCTTGGGAGTGGGGAGGGTCCCTTTTTATTTACCCCAACCTCAATCATCAGACCTTTACCAGGGATGAAAAATCCAGTCTCTCCAGCTACAGAAATAATGGAGAGGAAAGGAAGCAACAATGGCCCTGGATACACTAACCACCTGGGTAGGATAAGCAGCATGTCAGGAACCACTAAGACAAGAAGGTAAAACCAGTGATTGTGATGACCTTTCACAGATTTCTACCTGCATTATCTCCAAGGCTAGGGAACCAAATCCCTTCTCCACAGTTTCATGTGAGAATGAGGCTCCCTCCTTTACCAATCAAGGGGGAAGAAAGCTACAGAGATGTGGCTGTGGCCCCATGGCAGAACTGCTAACATGAGATAAGAGAGGAGCTGGACCAACCACCTGGGAAAGTCTGCCCTCAGCAAGAAACAACTCTACTGCCAATAGCTGGGAGATGGATTCCCAAACCAAGATATCAGAACTGTATGGCACAGAACCAGCAATGCATGACAGACACCAGAAAAGATCCTGGAGAAGTGTACCACATATTTGCCCTACAATAAGTTCCTGCTGTGTTTGGCCTGACTATCAGCCTCAGCTAGTCCTGGAGATCAAGCAACCTGGTCTGTTGCTGTCAAGGAGTGCAAGTCCGCACCCAGGAAAAAAGGACATAGTTCCAGAGAAAGAAGACTAGTGGGGCAAAAATGGAAAATGGACCAGTAGCTTGCAGTAAGAAGAGTTGGAGTGATCAGATGGGGATAGGGGAGGGAAATAGGGGTACAATAAGGAAGGGAAGGGCAAACCTAAGGGGAACAACCACCATACAAATGTGACCAATATTGTATGAAAATTACAAAATAAAAATAATGCAAAATGAAAAAATAAAAGATATGGAGTGGGTAGTCCAGCTATATACAATTCATCAAGCAAAACTCAGTCTATAGGCTACACAGTCTGGGGACTGTCTGAGCCAGTCTGTTGCCAAGAACTCTCATGAGAAATGGTGGGAGAGAAATTTAGGAAGTAAATTAGAATCTGGTAAAGATAATGAATGCCAGTTTGACTCTCTGAGATCTGATATCCTGAGACCGGAATAAGAGAAGGGGAAGGCTAAGCTTCTGTAGACAAGTTTGATCTGAGAGCAAGTCCAAGCAGGATTCCCAGGCCAAGTCAAAATTATGGAATAACAGAAAGCACCATGCAAGTCACGGTGCATAAAGGACATGAGTCAAAGAGTCTATTCAATCCAGATGCCAGACTGCTAAGGCACTGGGAAGTCACTGGGAAGTCAGAGTGATAAAGCTAAACAATCATTAGGGGGTAGACAAGCAAGGCTAAGTTTGCAGCCAGATTATCATAGATCACAGATCAAGACCACAGATTCCTTCACAGAGAACATCAAAATTACTTGCCAAGTATTTTATACAAATGCTGGCTTATAATGTTCCACCTGGAAGATAATTTTATACTCTCCATATCTAACTTTGTGGAAACCCTCAGTTGACACCATACTTAGTTTCTCCTCCTGCTCTATAATCAAAGTGAATATGAAACCTGTTAAGATCAAGTCTTATGGTCTTCCAACCCAAAAGTCCAGTTGGCTAATCCCAACAAAAAACTCCAGTCCTCGAGCCGGGTGTGGTAGTCCAAGCACTGGGACGCAAGCCTGGGATCACTTGAGTTTGCGGGTTTGAGACTACCCCGGGCAACACAGCAAAACCTGATCTCAAAAAGCAGCTGGGTGCAGTGGTGGGCACCTGTAACCCCAGCTACCTGGGAAGGTGGGACTGGGAATCACTTGAGCGAGAACTAGTCTCAAAAAAAAAAAAAAAATCTCCAGTCCTGAAGTGGAATCCTTCTTCCCAAAGCATCAGAGATGTTCCTTGGGTTCATCCCACATTTCATCAGTGTGACTAACTAGTCTGCTGATCAACCTATTCAAGAAGGAGTAATACTCATTCAGTTTTTCAACAAATTTAAAAGACTTCATTCAGGCTACAATGCTGATCTCCTTCAATCCACAATGTCTATCCCTGAAAGAGGGCCAATATGTACAACATCAGGGCATTCTCTACACAGATGAATCCAGACTCAGTGTTTTCCAAGCCTTCCTGAAGTTAAGAATCTCAGCTTCCTGGCCCAGTATAGATTTACATTTATAATTTCCAAGGATGAGATCTGGTCATCTGCTCTAAATAGATGCTCTTCCAGCTAAACCATACTTCTATGAATAAATCTCTGTCTAGTTCCTATGCCCAATTCATTTGATGAAAGAGCTCCCACAGTGATGGCTGCTGTTGACACCTGGGAAAATATGGCATCCACCACTTCTGAGATGGGTCACCAACAGTGGGTGTCCTGCTGGTTAAGCCAAAACAAAAACATTTAACTCTTTTCTTCCAGCAACTCAGGTCTAATGCAGTCTCAAATCTTTCCCTGATCAGTTCCTCACATAGAAGTGGCATATAAAATAGAATATATAGAAACTCAGCACCTGCATTACCTCAACTTAGATTTCACAGGAATGGTGCCTTTCTGGTTCTGCTGGCATTGACCTATGGCTTTCTCCAACCACTTTACCCAACGTGATTCTATAAGCCATCAAGGCCTTCTACTATGGGAACATTGCTTTGTATGTCCTACCTTTAAAGTTCAGACTCCAGTTTGAACTGGGAGCATACTTGGCCTCTAAGACTTCTAGTAACCCTTCATTCTACAACATTCCACCCACTGCAGCATCTACAGGTGAAATCTCTGAGGGTAATGCCTAGGAGATATGCAGTCTACTTTATACAGCTTCCTAATCCTTCAGCAGTCCTCTCTTGAAAGAACTGAGAGAAATTAGAGTCTACATCCTAATCGTAAAGAACAGGAATGAAATCCCTTAAAGCAAAGGCCAACATAAAAGTAAACAACAATTAGGACCTGGCATCCATTACATACAGTCCTGTCTAAATGGGTCACACCCTGCTTCAAGCCTGATTCTACCAGTGAGCACATAACCATTCCAGCATAGGGCTGTGACCATCTTTGCCAGACTGTGGCAAAGTATGAGGTCACTCTCATACCCCTTCAGCCTCCTCAGTCACAACTTCTTCCTGTCCTAGCACATCTGAACCACCACATAGACACCAACCTCTTTCCTACTCCAGGTACCTTTTTCTTAGACCTTGAGTACCTGAAAACACAAATGTGCATAGATCAGCGCACCCAGAGGTTCCTACATCTATTGAGATTTTTGAGCAAGAACAATTAAACCCATGCTGGCATCTGCAGGCTGGATTTTAAGATAAAAGTTACTGGATTCATAAAAAGATGTTGTGAATCTAAAGTATGACAGTCCTGGGCCAGGCACAGTGGCACGGTGGCCTGTAAACTTCAGTCTATGAAGTGGCCAGGGCTAGGGATTGCGGTTCGAGTCCTGCCTGGGGCCCGTAGCGAGACCTAGTTCCAAAAAAAAAAAAAAAATAGCTGGGTGTGGTGGCGTGCACCTATAATCCCAGCTACCTGGGAAGCTGAGGCTGGGGATTGCTTGAGTCTGTGGCACCCCGGGCAACGAGAGCCTGTGATTCCACGGGCAAAATTAGCGAGAGCTAGTCTCAAAAAAAAAAATAAGTATTAAAGTCCTTAGCTGGGTGTGGTGGTGCAAGCCTGTAATCCAAGCACTGCAAGGCAAGATGCCAGGGATCGCTTGAAGTTGTGTGTTTGAGACCCGGGTAACACAGCTATACCTGGTCTCAAAAAAGCAGCCAGGTGTGGTGGCTGGCACCTGTATTCCCAGCTACCTGGGAGGCTGAGGCTTGAGTCCGCAGGATAGGGACTACCCCAGACAACAAAGTGAGACCTAGTCTCAAAAAAAAAAAAAAAGTATGAAAGTCCAAGGTAGTAATTTCAAGGAAGATTCATATATGAGATGAAAAAGAAAAATCAACATATTCAGTGCATGAAAGTTATGCCCCAAAGAAAAAGACCTAAGAAAGATTGCTAGTGGAACTAACATGACTTAAAAGCTGGAGTAGGGCTAAAGAAAATAGATGTTGGAGAAGGTTGGAATTCCTGAGGGGTGAGAAATTCTAGAGTTTTGATAAAGGAAATCACTAACCATAGAGAAATCAACATGTTTCATGTACTAGTAGGAAACATTTTACTTCCTTTGTGTTAATATGAATGTGTTTATCTTCTAAATGCAAGACAAGCTCAGTCTTGAAAAAAATAATAATATGACAAATTCACAGAAGGAATTCAAATGGTCAATAAGCATTTGAAAAGATGCTCAATAGTGGAACTGTAGCTAATGACTGATTTTCTGAATTAGAATGGAAAGCAAAATCAAGTTCAATATACCCAATTATCCTAGAAAACACAAATCTTCCATGAAATACAGCATACATGTCTAATGCACAGAATTCTACATATGTGTATAAATATAAAGTCACAGTGTTTAACTCTCCCAGTAACAATGCATGACATACATGTATAAAGTATAGCCAACCAAGAAAACCCACCTGAGCCTTGGTGCCCAAGGTTTTTATTAAGAGTCAGTTACATAGACATGAATTCCTAGGTGACAGGTACTAGCCCCCAGAGGTCTGATAGTGTTTTCCAAAGCCTCAGCTGAACCAAAATCGGTATTCACCACAAATCACATTGTTAACATAAGCTAACTGGCACCGTCCATAAACACTGTACAAAAACACTCCTATCAGGCAGGGCCTACAGGCTACCTCCCAGAACTTGTCAAGGCCAGACCTAAAGACCACTGAAATATGCAGGACTTAAGGTACCTATGTCTGCTGAGTTAACTAATCCTATGCTACATGTAAAAATAAAAATATGAACTTAATACTAGATTACCTATGCAAACCCAAACTATGTAATATTGTCTTTGAAGAATAATCATAATTCCTTTTATAGAAATATGTTCAAGAACAGGTAGGAATAGGGCCGGGCACGGTGGCTCGTGCTTGTAAGCTTCAGCCTATGAAGCAGCCGGGGCTAGGGATCGCGGTTCGAGTCCCACCTGGGGTCCGTAGCGAGACCTAGTTCCAAAAAAATAGCTGGGCATGGTGGCGCGCGCCTGTCATCCCAGCTACCTGGGAAGCTGAGGCTGGGGATGGCTTGAGTCTGTGGTACCCCGGGCAACGAGAGCCTGCGGTTCCACGGGCAAAAATAGCCAGACCTAGTCTCAAAAAAAAAACAAACAAAAAAAAGAACAGGTAGGAATAAAGATCCATATACAAAGATGAAAATGAAAGAACAAAAATTTAAGGACAAATTAAATGTTCAAGACTGGGAACATGTCTTGAATTCCTGTGTAGCCATTAAATTCATATATTGTTACATTTTTAAACCAATTTTACAAAGCAATTTTTTAAAATCAATCCTTATTATTAAATAATTCCATATTTGGGGATTCACCTATTCACTAAAATTTATTGGTCACCCCAGAATCAATCATCAGAGTAGTTTGTGGTCTTGAGTCATGTTCCCAGATAGGGTCACACAAGGCAATACTCTGCCTTCTGTTTACCTGTACAGTCTGAGAACTGAAATGTCACTCTGCCTTCTTGTTTCAGTTCTCAGACAATACAGGTAAACATCACTCTAATCTTTGTCAAAAACATGGAAAGGAAAATCTTGCTGCCTTGCCTCTTCCAGTCCATTACTGATTGAAGCTTATTTATTAGCTAATCATTGAAAAGAATGGGAAATCCCCAATTTGGTCCCCAAATGATGTTCTGTGGTAGAGATAATAAATTCGCCGTGGGCCTGGCATAATACCTTGGTCATGCCACATCACACAGTGGGCAGCTGGGCTTTAAGTGAACTTGTTATTTGAAAATCAAGACCAAGACCATGACAAAGCATCTCAGGACTGTGCCTGTCTTACCCACAAGTTTCCTCTGGGGAGCTGTGTGTCATCACATTACTCACAGGTGATAGCAGCCGTGGTAGCACTTTTTCATCCTTGGTTTGTTTCAGCTCCCTTGAGAATCATCTAGAACATACCTCACATTTATGCCAACTCTTCCTTTGCAAAGGATCCCACAAGACTTCATTAATTTCTTCAGCTAACCCCAAAGGTCACTGCTGTTGCTTCTGGGGGCAAAATACTACCTGATCATACACAGAACCCAGGATAGCTGTTGGTTTTAAGAAAAACAAGAGCATTCCCACTATGTGGAGCTTAGGAAAACTGCATGTGGCCAGTTAACAGGGGATGTAGCCAGGCATTTTCACCCTGACATAGAAATAATGGCAGCCATTGGCTTAGAGGCGAGGCCTTCACCTTGGAAATCCAAAAAGCGTTTAGAACAGGTGGGTCCCAAAGACTAAAACTGAAATCAAAGGGTATTCTTTGGTTGAAACAAAATGTCACAAATCTTGAAAGGGATATCAATGCAATGGATTTTCCTTGTGCAATAAACTCAAACCTCCAATGTAATTAATGTTCTTCTGATATTAGGCAGCTGGATATTAGCAAGAAAAAACTACATGAAATATCTAAGGTCAAATGCATCAAGCAGGGAAAACACAAAGCAATTAATGCAAGAGAAAAGGAGAGTGGTAGCTCTAAAGGAGACGGAAATAGAGTATTACCATCCTTTTGATGATCACAGACCAAACCCACTTCAGCAGGAAAAGGTTTCATTAACTAAATGGCCTGGAAGCTCTTACCACAGATGAATCAGAGAGAACATGTTTCCGGGGCAAGAAAGGAAAAAAAAAAAAGCATATTTAAAATGGAACCCAAAAGATAATTCAAAACAAAATTTTCTTATTAACTACCTAGAAACCAGCAAAACACCTCAATAGAACTATAGGCAAAGCATATGAACAGGGAGATCATTTAAAAAAATTGCCAGTAAGCACTAAAGATGCTCAATTTCATTTAAAACTAAAAAATGAAACAAACAACCTGATCACTTCTATCAAATTCACAAAGATTTAAAAATTAATGATATTCAGTGTTGGCAAAAGAAAAGGAAATCATAAGAAGGGAAATAGTCCTGCTGGAATTGTTAATTAGCGTGATTCTTTTGGAGGGGAATGTAGCGATTCTGAATTTAATACTAATCTTTTGACTCAACATCTCTATTCCTAATAATTTGTCTCACAAATGGCAGTGCTTAGTACAGCATTGCTTATACTATTTTGAAATCTAGAATAACCCAACTATGTACTAACTGAGGCTGGTTAAATAACTATGGTAAACTTAGAATACTGTAAAGCTGCGGGGCACGGTGGCTTCGTGCCTGTAAGCTTTAGCCTATGGAGCGGCCGGGGCTAGGGATCGCGGTTCGAGTCCCGCCTGGGTCCCGTAGCGAGACCTAGTTCCAAAAAAATATAGCTGGGCATGGTGGCGCACGCCTGTCATCCCAGCTACCTGGGAAGCTGAGGCTGGGGATTGCTTGAGTCCGTGGTACCCCGGGCAACGAGAGAGAGCCTGCGATTCCAGGGGCAAAAATAGAGACCTAGTCTCAAAAAAAAAAAAAAAAAAAAAAAAAAAAAAAAAAAAAAAAAAAAAAAAAAAAAAAAAAAAAAAAAAAAAAAAAAAAAAAAAAAAAAAAAAAAAAAAAAAAAAAAAAAAAGAATACTGTAAAGCTGTTGTAGAGAATAAACCATATATTTACATAATAGGAGGCATTAAATTAAAAGGCAAGTTGCAAAACAACATGAATAGAATACAGTTTCTTTACAGAATGATGAGAATGTTCTGAAATTAGTGGTGACAGCTTCAGAGTATTATGAATATGCTAAAGCTTCTAAATTGTATATATTTTTTAAATGGTACATGTTATGCTAAGTAAATTTTATCTCAATTTTTCAAAACAGTCTGAATAACATGACCCTATTTTTGTGGGGGAAAAACAATAATATATATCAGTATGTAAACAGGAAAATATAACCTAGTGAGATATATTCAATAATATTGACAGCCAAGCACGGTGGCTCGTATGAGCCTGTAAGCTTCAGCCTAGGAAGCAGCTGGGGCTAGGGATCACGGTTTGAGTCCCGCCTGGGGCCCATAGCGAGACCTAGTTCCAAAAAAATAGCTGGGCGTAATGGCGCACGCCTGTAATCCCAGCTACCTGGGAAGCTGAGGCTGGCAATTTGCTTGAGTCTGTGGTACCCCGGGCAACAAGAGCCTGCGGTTCCACAGGCAAAAATAGCGAGACCTAGTCTCAAAAAAAAATAATAATAATAATATTGACAATCACAGAGGGTGATAGACTTTACGCATTGTCAAGATTCACAATGCATTTGAATTTTATTAAAAGAACATTTACAACTTTCATATTCAAAAATAATATATAGCTGGGCACGGTGGCTCATGCCTGTAAGCTTCAGCCTATGAAGCGGCCGGGGCTAGGGATCCTGGTTCGAGTCCCACCTGGGGCCCGTAGCAAGACCTAGTTCCAAAAAAATAGCTGGGCGTGGTGGCATGCTCCTGTAATCCCAGGCTACCTGGGAAGCTGAAGCTGGGGATTACTTGAGTCTGTAGTACCCTGGGCAACATAAGCCTGCAGTTCCACAGGCAAAAACAGCAAGACCTAGTCTCAGAAAAAAAAAAAACAAAAAAAAAAAACATGAAAATAATATATATATACACACATATCAATGGAAAAGTGTACCCTTGTCTGGAGAAAAGAGGTTTTGTTATTTGAAAAATTAATTGATTCAAAAAAAAAGTCTTTTCATCAAGATATCTCAAAGTACCCAACCTAGTGGTGATGGAACTCAGAACATACTCCCCCAAAATAAGGCCCCTTGGTATATTGAATATCTTAAGGTGAAGACATTTTTACAAATAGCAGAAGCAGGAAGGCCACTCTGATCTAACCTCTATCCATTACCCTTCTCCCCTCAAACAGATTATAAAACTCCCCGGTGAGTGAGCTCCTGGTATCACAAGTAAATAAGACGTTCTTATGACCAAAGAAAGTGAATTTGAGGTCAATTTTGTTAAATAAAAATCAGTTTTATATAAAACAATTTTGTTAAACTAACCCTTATCTACCTAGTTACTGCTTTATTATTTACAACATTTGCATCCTACAGTTCAAAACTCTTAGTCAACTACACATAAATGTATTGTTTGTCTGAAAGTTGTAACTGTTTTCTACTCAGTCATTTTTGGAGGTCTTCATTCTCTTGTGAAGGCTCCCATGTACATGGAAAAACTCACTAAAATGTGTGTGCTTTTCTCCTGTTAATCTGTCAGCTTTACTTTCAGTTCCAACCAGTAACTGTAAAAGGGTCAAGGACTACTTTTCCCTCCCCTTACAGTAAGCATTGTGTTATTCCAGAATTGTAAGGTTGGAAGGGTTTAGAGCTTTGTTTTTACTTATTTATTTATTTATTTATTTTGCATTTCCTTCTTCAATAAATAAAAAAACAAATACACAAACTACAGACACTAGAATATGAACTTCACTGAGACTGAAATACAGACATTTGTTTAGTAGGACTTAGTTACTAAAGTCTAAAT
This sequence comes from Uropsilus gracilis, assembly GCA_004024945.1. Lineage (NCBI taxonomy): Eukaryota > Metazoa > Chordata > Mammalia > Eulipotyphla > Talpidae > Uropsilus > Uropsilus gracilis. The sequence goes on along the minus strand of PVHY01002189.1, from coordinate 11,886 downwards.
ACCCTGCATTATGCTTCTGTTTTCAAACAAAGGATCTGCTGGGCCCTGACCTTCAAACGGTAAAAGGAAGCAGAAAGCTCAGCTGCAAAGACTGGCACTGTGGCTCCATCCAGCTCAACTGCTGCCTTGTGTAGAGGCAAAGCCCTTCACCTGCGCAGGCCTCAGTTGCTTCATCTCCCAGAAAGGGGAGACCATGCTAAACAGAGGGATCAAAGGATGTGTGTCAGAAATTAAACAAAATTCTACACTCAGAAAATCTATTTTGGGTAGTGCATCTTCTTTCGTATAACCTTATGAGAGTCTGTTAAGACAATAAGCGCAGTTATGTGCAAACATCCATGTTTGTGAAAATGACCAACAGACATTTAAAAAGCCTGGAAGATTCTAAGATTCGATTAATAGCCTACGGAAGACTGCTTGTAGTGCAGTAAAGTCCTTCTTTAAGGAAATGTGCAAGCCGTATAAGAAAAGTGTATTCAACAAATGTAACACTTCTTCCAGTTCTAAAAATGTACCATCTTCAGACACTAGAGATGAATTGTATTCCTTGCTGCCCCCTTGTGAATTTTAAGGAAACTGTTCCTTGGTTTATTAAATTCATTTTTTAATTCCACAAACATGTATTAAGTATGGTATTTATCTTGTGTCAGACAGTCTGCTGGTAATGAGAACACAAAATACCTAAGACATGTTGCCTATTCTTAAGGGACTTACAGGTTAATAAAGGCCACCAGTGGTCAAACACTCACAATGCAGTGTGAGAGAACAATTCAAGGACTGGCTGGGCTGCAGGAATCAGTCAGCTTGATTTTTGAAGTAGGCTGGGTGCAATTCAGGTAGTCTCCGCAAGGAGGGAAAGAGAGGTGAGCTATGTTCAAAATATACTTAGATGGTAAGATTGGTGAGATGTACGGACATGGTGATAAAGAAAAAAAAATGCTTAGCAGAAATAAGCCAAAAAGAAAAAGAGAAGTACAGGATGGTCTCACTTATATGAGGGATATAGGGAAAATCAAACAAACAAATAAAAAATGAAAACAACCAATGGGACTGAACCATGGAGCGAGAGAGGAGGAGGGGGAAGAAGGTGGGGGAGGTGAAGAGCACAACAGGCCAAACAACCAACAACTAAACATCAACTTAACCAAACAACAATTTGCAGAAAAATGGGAGGAGTGACTGAAGGGGGGGGATACAGAAGGGGGATATGGAGGGAGGAGGAAGGGGGATACAGAGGGGAGATATGGAGGGAGGAGGAGGGATCAATTAATTCACAATTGTGATAAATCAATAAAATGAATTTAAAAAAAAAGAAAAAAAATGGTGACAGGAACCAAGGAAATAAGAAAACAGTAACAACTCAGAATATGCCCAGACTTGGTCATAACACCACACAGAAATAAGAGGCTAAAGTAAAGATCTTTCCAGTTCTTTCAGCAGTTTCTTGGTGAATTACTCCCTTTTCAGTTCTTTCAGCAGTATCTTGGTGAATTACTCCCTATTCAATGTATTCTACTGCTCATGGCAGTAATTATCATTTAGTAATTTCAAGAATTCTATTTGAAAAATAAAAGAATTTTATTTGGGCATTGTTAACTTATTTTTATACTTGTTGACAAAAACCTGGCAGCATTCAAACTATAACACAAACACTCATATCATAGCATAATAAACAAAAGCATAGATGATGGTATCAGAAAATAAATTTTAATTGTCCTAAATTTTTCACTTTTATAATCTACAAGGCCCTCTCCAGAGCCTGGTTGGTTGGTTGATTGAAATAATAAATTTGAATGATTAAAGAGTAAATTAATTTGAATAAATGTGTAGTTTGGGAATCAATCTGTCAAGAAAGAGTAAGATTTGGACTGCTAGAAAGAATGAAGAAGAATGCTGGAGAAAAGGTGAGCCATGTGTAAGCTAAGGCCATTTATCAAAGAAAATCCTAGTACATGGATTAATTACTAATTTATGCTGACTAATTTGGAGGCTATTAGGGCACAAGTATCCAAATATTATGCATCCAAATAGAACCTAACTTGAGGCTTTTCCCTGAACTTCAAGGGGTTATTTACCACATATCTATTATTTGTAATATGAAAAGACTGAAGCAAAGTAGAAAATGGGACCAGACTTAGGGCTCAGAAGATCCTTGTCTACCATCTCCTTCTAAAATGTTGGTCTGCAATATCCATGGCCTTAACCTCTTCTTTTCAAGACCTTAATATAAATCTTGTTCAATAAAAACAATTAGCAATAGAGAAAACATTCAACAGTTGTAATTACCTAAATGTCTCACCATTAACCATTTGAATGACTAAATCCTCTACATTGATTGTTTTAATGAATGATAATTAAAACTAAATAACCTCTAGGCTATTTTGATTTCTACAGTGACAAAACTAACCCTCTGGACATTATATTGCAAGGCCCTGAATTGAACTAGTGAAGCAAACAAAGTACAAAGAAAATCAGGGAATGGGTAGATGATGTCCAGAGTATGGGAGTAGAAAGACATAAGTCAGGGGGCAATTTCCTTTCCCCTTATATCCCTGAATTCTTCTTAGGTCTCTAAACTAATCAAATTAACATCAGACAGATTAACAAAAGAACAAATGTATTCACATGCATGTGGAGAATCTACATGTATACAGATGCTAAATCAAATAGGGCAAAATGAGGCACAGAACACACACATATACACCTCTCTTGAGCTAATGATGGGGGTGGGGCTTCAAGGAGAGAGCAGGGTGACCCATAGTGAGGAGACAGTGACTCATTTGACATAGACCAGATGCTCTGTAATTAGATGTCTGCCCTATTATTGAAATAGTTTTCTCCACTAGAAAGATTATTTCTGATGTAAAAAAAAAATCCTAATTCAGGGTAATATCCCCAATTTTTATTGCTCTAGGTAGTTAAGGGAGTGGTAAAATATTCTCTTAAACCCGAAGGATCTCAATACACCATTCAAAATAATATTCATGCCAATGTGACACATTTTAGGAAGCTCTGTTCTAGACAGCTGGAGGAAGCCTATCCTTCAAAGTCAATGGGTCATCCTAAAAAGCACATTTTAGTACCCTTAGATGGGAGAATCCTGATATGCCACTCCCTTGACTGAAAACTCTCCCAGGCTTTGAAATATATTATGGCATAGCTAAAATAATTGCTTCCCACTACTTCCTTCCCTCTGAAGCATTTCTCTCCTCAATGGTGATTCATTTTTCCCAATTCTGTAAGCTTACAGGACTAGAATTATGTGTTGTCACATTATCTGTGTAAAGATTTTACCTTTTAAGTTTTAAGGTAATAATTTTGCAATTTATTTCCTCTAATCTCTCCCCACACTATCACCAAATATCAGCAATGGACTAAGATTAATAGACATATTTATAATAGACATATTTATATAAATGATATATTTCTAATAGAGAGAAGAGATATCATCTTGAGTAGCTAAGGCAGGGATTATATCATGCTCATCACTGTGCTCTTAATGCAACACACAGTCAAGTACACAAAAATCATTTCAGAACCAAAAGTAAGGCAATGTATTTCAAATTAAAATCTAGACTAGACCTGATATTAATGTTTCATTCATGCTTTAATCTTTTCAAAGCACCCGTATTTGTTGAAATGTTTCTGATACTGACATGTTGCCCACTGTGCTAAGAAGGTGATATCTGTTGAAATGTTTAATAGCTGAGTAGATTCCTTATTTGTAGGGTATGTCAACACCATGATGTAAATGCTTTCCCTCAGCAGGACTAGCACTTCTAAATAAAAGTCAGAGAAAACCAGGAAGTATGCCGAGTCTAGCACTTTCCATAATCAGTGAATCCACATTTATAAAACACTTATTCTGTCTACGGCCATACCACCCTGAACGCGCCCGATCTCGTCTTATAAAACACTTATTCTAGGCTCGGCATTGTTCCAGACACCCGGATTACAAAGGGGAGCTGCCTGACTCCAGCGAAAGTATAAGAAGGCTCTTTCCCAATGAACTATAAATTACCCCCATATCCTCTATTTTCTTGGAATTTGTATTTGTATTAACCTTATATCGAAGAAAACATGATTTACTAATTAAAGTTGATGAATTTAGGAGGCTACTTGTGGACACAGAAGCAATTTTCATAGGTATTTTATATGTCTCATACATATGCTTCATACAGACATAAGTCAAGGAGGATATTATGTATTAATAAATAGTTGAGTGAGTGTGGCAAGAAAATATAACAATTATAAACATTTATGCAACTAATAACTACCCATCAAAATCTATGAAGTAAAATTTGAGAGAACTGAAAGGAGAAACACAGTTCCACAATAATAGTTGGAGACTTCAATATTGCACTGTCGATAACGGATAAAATGACCAGGCAGAAGATAGGGACAGAATTTGAACCATACAATACACCCACTAACAGATATGTAGAAAACACTATACCCAACAATAGACACAAAATCTTCTAAGTATACATGAGACAGTTAGGGGCTAGGGATTGCGGTTCAAGTCCCGCCTGGGGCCAGTAGCGAGACAAAAAATAGTTCCCAAAAAATAGCTGGTGCACACCTGTAATCCCAGCTGCCTGGGAAGCTGAGGCTGGGGATTGCTTGAGTCTGTGGTACCCCGTGTAACGAGAGCCTGTGGTTCCATGGGCAAAAATAGCAAGACCTAGTCTCAAAAAGAGAGAGAGAGAGAGAGAGAGAGACGTGTACAATATATTAGGTGACAATTTAAGTTTTAATAGATTTAAGAGATTAAATGTTATACAAATTATCTGAGCACAACAAATTAGAAAGCCACAGAAGGAAAACTGGAAGATAAATTTGTAGAAATTAAACAAGACTTTTAAACAACCATTGGATCAAACAAGAAATCGCAATGGATAGTAGAAAACACTTAGAAACTGATGAAAATGAAAACAAAGTTCAAGGAAAATTAGGGAGTAGGTAGATGCTGTCCGGTGTACATGGGAGTAGAGAGAAGATATAGGGCAGGGGGAAATATATCAAAAACATCAGACACAGTGAAAACAACCTAAGGGGGAAATTTACAGCTATAAATATTTACATTAAAAAATAAGAAAAAAAAACATGGCCGGGCATGGTGGCTCATGCCTGTAAGCTTCAGCCTATGAAGCAGCCAGGGCTAGGGATGGCGGTTCAAGTCCTGCCTGGGGCCCATAGCGAGACCTAGTTCCAAAAAATAGCTGGGCATGGTGGCACGCGCCTGTAATCCCAGCTACCTGGGAAGCTAAGGCTAGGGATTGCTTGAGTCTGTAGTACCCCGGACAATGAGAGCCTGCGGTTCCATGGGCAAAAATAGCAAGACCTAGTCTCAAAAAAAAATAATAATAAAGAAAATAAAGAAAAAAATAAGAGATCAAATCAACAACCTAAATTTGTGATTTCAGTAATTTGAAAAAGAGCAATCCCAAAGACAGAAGGAAATAATAAAGTGTGCAAGAGAGATTAATACAGTAGTGCACAGAAAACCAATAGAGAAAAATCAGTGAAATCAAAAGCTTTTTGGAATGATCAATAAATTCACAAACCTTTAGCTTACTGACAAATCCCAAGCAGGCCAAAATCAGGCCCATATTCTAGCCCTGGGAGCCCATATGATTCATGCCCTCACCCAGACTTGCATCCCACACTCCATCTGAGCACCCCCAATGCAGTCAATGGCGGGGTCATTCCTCTTAATCCCAGGACCACCATTTATTCAGCTCCTGTGCATCCCAGATATAAATAGACTTGTATTTTCCATGCAACCACCAAAGGGTTCCTATCATACCTCCCACCCCACTTTATCTATTCCAAGTCCTATGTCTTGCATTCCCATTCCTGTGGATCCTGTTTCTTATTCCAATGCCTTTATTCAGGTGGTTGGCAGCAATAGGTTGAATCCTTGATTCTAACTCTATATATCTATACCACAAAGTCCATGGGGGAAATTGTTATAAATGCTTGAGAAGGAAAAAAATACCTTCCTTAGACCTTTCATACAATTTGACATTCACTGGTCTAGTTAATAGTGGCTGGCCAATAAACACAGGTGTACTTCACACAGTTTCAAGGAATTGTTCAAAAGTAACAGTGCCTATTCCACAAGTTTGCCATCTTTATTCTCAAAAGTGTCTCTCAGAATACCACACCAGTTATACTAAAAGCTTCGTTTGATTTTTTTTCAAGCCAACTTTATTATCCAGTTAGCTACAAATACTGTGCTTCAAGTCTTCTGTGCTTTTATATTCCTTTCCTGACATGTTCACTATTCCATCAAGATATTCTTTTAAGCCAGCATGGTGGCTCATGACTGTAAGCTTCAGCCTATGAAGTGGCCAGGGCTAGGGATCGCGGTTCAAGTCCCGCCTGGGGCCCGTAGCGAGACCTAGTTTCAAAAAAATAGCTGGGTGTGGTGGCGTGCACCTGTAATCCCAGCTACCTGGGAAGCTGAGGCTGAGGATTGCTTGAGTCTGTGGTACCCAGGCAATGAGAACCTGTGGTTCCATGGGCAAAAATAGAGAGATCTAGTCTCAAAAAAAAAAAAAAAGAGAGAGAAACATTTATTCAGAGGGAAACATGCACGCCTTTGTTCACTGCAGCACTATTTACAATAGCCAACCTAAGGAAAAAACAAGTGCCCAAAGAGAGAGAGGATTAGAAAGATGTGATACACATACACACATACACACACAAAATGGAATACTGAAAATATACACCATTGCCATTTGCAACAACATATATGGAATTGTAGGGAATCAAACCCTGGGACCACAATAAAGTGCAATGTGAAAGAGGCTCCCTCCTCTACCAATCAATGGGGGAAGAAAAGACAGTGACTGGCTGTCTTTGACCCATGACAGAACTGCTAACAGGAGAGAGGAGAGGAGCTGAACCAATCACCTGGGGAAGTCTGCCCTAGCAGACTCTACTGCCAGCAGCTGAGAGTTGGATTCCCAAACCCAGATATCAGAACTAGGACATAGAACCAGCAACACATGACAGACCCCAGAAAGGCTCCTGGAGAAGCGCACTGCATCATCCCTACAACAAGCTCCAGAAGTGCTCAGCCCAACTATCTGCCTCAGCTACTCTGGAAGATCTGAGCAGCCTCATCTGTTGCTGTCCAGGAGTGCAAGTCCGCACCCAGGAAAAACAGACATAGTTCCAGAAAAAGAAAAAAACTCAGCTACTCTGGAAGATCTGAGCAACCTCATCTGTTGCTGTCCAGGAGTGCAAGTCTGCACCAGGAAAAACAGACATAGTTCCAGAAAAAGAAAAAAGCCAGTGGGCCAAACACGGACCAACACTTGCATCCAGAGAAGTTGAAGTAACTAAAGGGGGAGGGGGGAAAGAGGGGTAGTGGGGAATAAGGGGTACAATACAGCCATGCAAACATGACCAATATTGTATGATAATTACAAAAAAAAAATTTTTAAAAACATGAGTCGAATTGGAAGGGATTATGCTAAGTGAAGTAAGTCAGAAGGAGAAAGATAAATACTGGATTTTCAGTTTTCCCCTTAAATATGGAATATAGAGAAACCAATCAGCTGATTCAATAAAACCAAACCAACAACAAACCCTAGAAATCTGAGTGTAAAATTAAGGTTATCCAAGGGGGAAAGGGAGAAAACAAAGAGGGGAGGGGGCACAATGGACTCTGGTGGAGGACCATGGGTACCTTGGTAGTGGGTGTGGTGTGGTAAAAAACACCTGAGAGGTGTGATTCTATATCACCAATGTTAGCTCAAAATAATTTTTAACAAGGAAAAAAAAAAGAAAAGAAAAGACCTTCTAGGGTGGGCATTGTGGCTCATGCCTGTAAGCTTCAGCCTATGAAGTGGCCGGGGCTAGGGATCGCAGTTCGAGTCCCTCCTGGGGCCCGTAGCAAGACCTAGTTCCAAAAAAAATAGCTAGGTGTGGTGGCGTGTGCCTGTAATCCCAGCTACCTGAGAAGCTGAGGCTGGGGATTGCTTGAGTCTGTGGTACCCCGGGCAACAAGAGCCTGCGGTTCCACGGGCAAACATAGCGAGACCTAGTCTCAAAAAAAAAGAAAAGAAAAGAAAAGAAAAAGAAAAGAAAGACCTTCTGTGACTTCTAATGCTCTTCCATGGAGAGTATGTTCATATAGAACTCAGGCAGCTTTTTTCATGCTCTTTCACCTTGAATTCAAGAACAACATGCCCTTGATGTTCTTTCAGCTTCCGTGAAGAGTTGCACCTATGCTACCTCACCAACTTCTGCTTTAACCTGCTTTTTAAATGGCCATCACTTGTCAACTTCAAAAAAGCAAACAGCTAGCAAAGCCAGAAATGGTGTTCATTTGGACACAAAACAAGAGAAGAAACGACCATGTTTATGGCAACAGTCACATGCACTTCCGATTTTTCTCCTTGGACCCCTCACCTGTATTCCCTCTGGCATTATCTCCCCCTTGTGAAAGGAAAGAAGGAGCAGACACATGCTTTGCACACTCCAGCTTCCTGACCTCATTTAAGGAGCATTCTGTACGTTAATACTGACATATTTCACATCAGATGTTGGTAATGAAATTGTATCTTTCAGTTGGATTGTCCTCTTAAGTAATTTTCAGTTTTGTAAATCATTGTCTCCTCAAATCAAATCTATTTAAAAATATGAAAAAGGGCCGGGCACGGTGGCTCGTGCCTGTAAGCTTCAGCCTATGAAGCGGCCGGGGCTAGGGATCCCGCCTGGGGCCTGTAGCGAGACATAGTTCCGAAAAAACAGCTGGGCGTGGTGCGCGCCTGTAGGTGGCAGCCTAGAAAGCCACTGCCGGGGCCAGAGATGGCGGTTGGAGTCCTGCCTGGGGCCCGAAGCGAGACCTAGTCCCCAAAAAATAGCTGGGCGTGGTGGCGCGCACCTGTAATCCCAGCTACCTGGGAAACTGAGTCTGGGGATTGCTTGAATCTGTGGTACCCCGGGCAACGAGAGCCTGCAGTTCCACGGGCTAAAAGAGCGAGACATAGTCTCAAAAAAAAAAAAATTTTTTTTAAAGTATCACAGCTAGGTACGGTGGCTCGTGCCTGTAAGCTTCAGCCTATGAAGCTGCCGGGACTAGGGATCGCGGCTCGAGTCCCACTCGGGGTAATACAGCGAGACCTAGTCCGAAAAAATAGCTGGACGTGGTGGCGCACGCCTGTAATCCCAGCTACCTGGGAAGCTGAGTCTGGGGATTACTTGAGTCTGTGTTACCCCGGGCAACAAGAGTCCACGGCAAAATAGTGAGACCTAGTCTCAAAAAAAAAAAAAAAAAAGCAAGACCTAGTCTCAAAGAAAAACACTTACTTAGCCAAACTGTCTCAAGCATGTGTATAAAATAAACGCATTGTCATACATGCAAACCCTCTGAAAGCTTACATCCCAAGTATTTTTCCTTAGGAAAAATATCCAGAAACCTTCATTCTAGCATCCTGCTAGAATTCTCTAGCCTCCTACCAAATTCATCATTAAGCCTCTTAGAAAGGGACCACGTTTTTTACTTATGTCACTCAAGTGTGATCTGTGTTGCTAGAAGAGATCCGACAAATATTCCTTAATCTAAAGAGAATACAAACACTAGGTGAATTTTCCTTAGGAGAGACTAGGGGAGGAATTAAGTCACCTGGGACAATGGTGTTAACGCTGCTTCTCTAGACCTTTCAGACACACTCCATAACTGTCCTAACATCACTGCTAGCTCTTGCCAGTACAATTCTTCCATAAATAGTCCTTATTAGTATTTTTCATTAACATTAATCATATTTGATCACAGAATTGGATATCTGGGTGTTTTTCTTGCTTGTCGGGAACCATTCTGATTTAGGAAGATAACTGCAACACCTCCACCAAGTAAAGATTGTTACTGCAGTTCCCACTAACTACCAGTAGGTGGCAGTGACACAGTAGAAACCGTTTCCCGTTTGACCTGTTCATTGAAAGAATCCATCTTTTACCACTGAGCTTCCATTATTTATTTTTAGTGTGACTTGATGGTCCTTGAATGTAATTTAACAATATTGGAATCAAATTCTGATACCTAATCACATGGATGTAAGCTCTATTAGATTTCAATTAGCATTCACTGATTTGATTATAAGGTTTTAGCCATTCAAATGGCTAATAGACATTTAGATAATTGCAGCTGTCTGGGGTTATTACATTTGCTATCATTTTCAGAGTGATTCATGTGAAGACTGGGCCATAAAATTTGTTTTTGTCGGGAGTAACAAGGAACAATAGCTTTCTGGGATGGGAGTACCATTAAACATTTTTGCTGTTGAGAACTAGCATTTGGGATTGTTTTTTTATTAGGAGGGAAATATGAGTGTAGATGCATGACATTTAACTATTTTCCAAAACTCTATTGTTGATTCTTTATCCACAATATTCATTTGGCAAAAGAAACATTAGCCAACTTTCCTTTTCCTCTCTTTTAATTGAACTGAATTACATTTAAATTGAACAGATTAACTAAATCAAAACTTACCTCCAGCCCAAAGGCCTTCCTCAGTAAATGGAACTTCCCTTCTCACCTTACTATTCCTAAATGCAAACACAAGGAGTTTGTTTGATCTAGGTGGTTAGACCACTTCATGAGGATGTTCAAGACTTGCTTTAAGCATAAAAACTGAACTAAAAGACCTCAAAGATCAACACAGCCCCAGAGGTCTAGTGTTCTAGAGATTAGCAAAAAATGTTCCTGTTTTATTTCTTTATATAGCATGAAACCATCCAGTGTTTGTCTTCTGATTTATTTCATTTAGCATAATCTCATCAAGTTCCATATTGCTACAAGAAAAACAAAATCAGACTCTGATTCTGACAACAGAACCTCAGTCACCAGTAAGGAAGGAGTTGGGGGCAGGGAGCAATAGGTAGACGAAGTCTACTGACTCCAGGGTGGAGTCTTTGAATTTGGGGAGTGTGTAGCGGGCAGTTATATTTTGAAAAGGTGAGAACCTGTACTACTAAAATATATACACTGTTGTAAACCTATGTTAAAAAGAAAAAACCCAAACAGAAACACATTTTTAAATCAGTATGGGGGCTATCACTAACTCTCAGAATCTGTGTGTTATCATCACTTAGGCAGAAAAACTAAACCCTTACTCCTTGCCCAGCAGGCAAGTCTGGGAAACTTGAACAGATAAGAGAAATTGATAAGGTTACTAACCGGGCCTCAGAACTTCACTTTGACCAGGACCTACCTAGACCCAGCAAAAAAGAATCTGTCAGGACACATTCTGTGTCAAAGGGCAAGCTCAAGGCCAGACATCCCAGCAGAGAACTGGCACAACTGGCAGAGTAAGAAAGAGCCTCAAGCCTTGAGGGCAGACAGCATCTCCCCTCTTGGCCCCTGCTCCCTTGCAGACTATTTCAATAAATCCACCTTTTCTGTTCTTCCACTCTGTCTCTGGTTAATTCTTTCACCCCTGGATCTCCGGGACTGCTGTCCCAAAACCCATCCACCCACAGATCACTGGAGCAACCCATAAGTGCTCTATTTTCCTGGGTGAGCCAGAGGGTCTGTCCTACGGAGGTGGGAACTTTCATAGAAAGTAAGCCTCTAGCCGGAAACTGTGGCTCGTGCCTGTAAGCTTCAGCCTAGGAAGCGGCCGGGGCTAGGGATCGCGGTTTGAGTTCTGCCTGGGGCCCGTACCAAGACTTAGTTCCCAAAAAATAGCTGGGCGTGGTGGCACGCACCTGTAATCCCAGCTCCCTGGGAAGCTAAGGTTGGGGAGTGCTTGAGTCTGTGGTACCCCGGGCAATAAGAGCCTGCGGTTCCACCGGCAAAATAGCGAGACCTAGTCTCAAAAAAAAAAAAAAAAAAAAAAAAAAAAAAAAAAAAAAAAAAAAAAAAAAAAA
>PVHY01002188.1:0-133282 GCA_004024945.1 Uropsilus gracilis | reverse complement strand
CATACCCTGGAACAAGGATAGCCTCTTCAGTAAATGGTGCTGGGAAAACTGGATCAAAACTTGTAAAAAAATGGACCAGGATAACACCCTCACACCCTGTACAAAAATTAACTCAAAATGGATAAAGGACCTGGAAGTGAGACCTGCAACCATAAAATACATAGAAGAAAACCTGGGCAAAACCCTTCATGAATGTCACCTCAGAAATCCATTTCGGAAAACAACTATGGCCGGCAAAAAAATGAAGGAAAGCATAATAGCTGGGACTATATAAAACTAAAAAGTTTCTGTTCATCAAAAGAAACAATAAACAAAAGAAAAATAAACCCAACCAACTGGGAGAAAATTTTTCCCTTCCAGACTAGTGACAAGGGTCTGATAACAAAGATCCACAAAGAGCTCCTACAGCTCAACAAAAACAAAGCAAAAAACTCAAATGAAACTGCACAAGGGGAGAATGGAGACCAGCTGGAGCGGGTGGGAAGGGGAGGTGGTGGGTGACCCCCAGGGACTGAAATGATGTGAAATATAAATAAATAAATAAATAAATAAATAAATAAATAAATAAATAAATAAATAAATAAATAAATAAGTAAAAAAAAAAATGGGGAGTGGAACTAAAAAGACACTTCACCAAAGAGGAGATACAGATGGCTAATAGGCATATGAAAGAATGCTCCACATCACTAATAATCAGGGAAATGCAAATTAAAACCACACTGAGATACCATCTGACACCAGTAAGAATGGCCCATACAAATAAAACAGACAACAACAAATATTGGCGAGGATGTGGAGAAAAAGGAACTCTCTTACACAGCTGGTGGGAGTGCAAACTGGCCCAGCCACTATGGAAGACTGTGTGGAGGGCCCTCAAACGATTGAAAGTGGAATTACCATTTGACCCAGCAATCCCACTACTGGGAATCTACCCAGAGGACATGAAAACACTAATTTAAAAGGATACCTTTATGCGCATGTTTATTGCAGCTCTGTTTACAAGATTTGGAAACAAACCAAATGCCCCAAAACCAATGATTGGCTAAAAATAAAATGTGGTATATGTACATGATGGAATACTACACATCAATCAAGGAGGACAAACATGTCATTCGCATTAACATGGATGGAACTAAAAAGACTCATATTAGCAGAAAACAGTCAAAAGGAAAAAGAGAAATACAGGACAGTCTCACTTATATGATGGATATAGGGAAAAACAAACAAATAATAAAAAATAAAAACAACCAATGGGACTGAACAATGGAGCAAGAGAGGAGGAGGGGGAAGAAGGTGGGGGAGGCGAAGTGCACAAAAGATTAGGATTGCTAACAGGTGTTAGGAAATGGGAAAGCCCCAGGGTACACAACAATGTAATTAAATATAAATACACATATATATGCAAATTTTAAAATTTTTAATTAAATTAAAAAAAAAAAAACCATCACAGAGATAGTTGACATTCTCTGTGGATATCTCTTCTATCCTATTCCCCATTATACATTCCCAGAAATAATAATCAGTACCCTGGATTTGATGTTTGCCATTCCAGTGGTATTTGAAACTTTTAATCATACATCAAAGGCCGGACACTGTGGTTCGTGCCTGTAAGCTTCAGCCTATGAAGCGGCCAGGGCTAGGGATCGCTGTTCAAGTCCCGCCTGGGGCCTGTAGTGAGACCTAGTTCCAAAAAAATAGCTGGGCGTGGTGGTGCGTGCCTGTAATCTCAGCTACCTGGGAAGCTGAGGCTGGGGATTGCTTGAGTCTGTGGTACCCTGGGCAACGAGAGCCTGGGGTTTGAAGGACAAAAATAGCAAGACTTAGTCTTAAATAAAGAAATTAAATCACACATCAGTAAATAGTATGCTATTTTGCATAGTTATAATAGCATTGCAATATGTATACCTAACTATGTAACTTGTTTTCTTCCCACAAAAAATATTTTTAAAAAATTTTTAAAGAATAATCATCATTAAAAAAAAAGAAAAAAAAAACTATAGACCAATATAGTCCCTAATAAAAACATGCCAAAATTCTAAACAAAATATTAGCAAATTGAATCCAACAATACATAAAAGGATTATTCACTGTGACCAATTGGGATTTATCCCAGGGTCACAAGTATGGTTCAACATCCAAAAATCAATCAACACAATCCATCACATCAAGGAGAAAACCAAGAACCACATTATTATAGATGCAAAGAAAGCATTTGATAAATTTCAAAACCCATTCATTATAAATGTTCTTGAAAAATGGGGAAAAGGAACATATCTTAACATAATAAAAGTCATCCAGGACAAACCCATAGTAAACATCCTAAATGGGAAAAAATTGAAACCATTTCAAATAAGATCTGGAACCATGCAAGGACGTCCACCCTCACCACTTCTTTTCAGTATAGTACTGGAAGTTCTAGGTAGGGTAATAAAGCAACAAAAAGACAAAAGGAATCAAATAGGGAATGAAGAAATGAAGCTATCATTATATGCAGATGATATGATTCTTTATGTATAAAACCCAAAAAAATTCACAGAAAAACTACTTGAAACAATAAACCAGTAAGTTTGCCAACTACAAAATCAACATAGAGAAATCAGTAGCCTTCCTATATGCAAAAAAATCAGTCAGAAGAAGAAATTTTAAAAACCCACTCTATTTACCATTGCACCAACAAAAATTAAATACTTGGGGATAAACCTAACAAAACACGTGAAAGACCTATACAAAGAAATCTTGAAAACAATGCTAAAAGAGACAAAAGAAGACATAAATGGAAAGATATCCCCTGCTCATGGATCAGAAGCATCAACATTATCAAAATGGTCATCCTACCACAAGCAATCTACAGATTCAATGCAAGTTCAATAAAGATCCCAACGACATATTTTAAAGAGATAGAACAAAAATTACTGAAATTCATATGGAATAACAAAAGACCTTGAATATCAAAAAGCCTCCTGACCAGAAAAAAAAGAGAATGGAGGTATTACAATTCCAAATATTAAACTATACTACAAAGTCATAATAATTAAAACAGCATTGTATTGATACAAAAACAGACAGTCAGACCAATGGAACAGAATTGAGTGCCCTGAAATAAAACCACACATATATAGTCAACTACTCTTTGACAAAGGAGTGAAAAACTTACCTTGGAACAAGGATAGCCTATTCAATAAATGGTGCTGGGAAAATTGGACTAAGAGATCTGCAAAAAATGGATTCACCAGTACTCAAATGTTTATTGCAGCACTATTTACAATTTCCAAGATATGGAAACAACCCAATGTCTCCAAACAGATGAATCGATAAAAAAGATGTGGTATATTTTCATAATGGAATATTATTCATCAATTAAAAATGACAAATTTAAAACATTTATGATAACATGGATGGACCTAGAAGGAATCATATTAGTGGAAATAAGTCAGAAAGAAAAAGTCAGAAAACATATGGTCTCACCTATACATGGGATATAGGGAAAACAAACAAAAAGCCAAGAGGAAAAGTCAAAACAAGTTAACAACCAAGCTAAAGTATACAGCTGGGATGGGGGAAGGGAGGGAGAGGTCAGGAAAGATATGAGCACAGAGGATTGGAATGATGATCCATGGGTGATAGGGTGATGGGAGAACCCTAGGAAATGCAATGATGTAAAAATATATATATAAATAAATAAAATTATTATTAAAAAAGTATACTTTAATAATGTATTGTCTGTAATAAAAAAGATTTTTACATATATAGGAGCAACATTAGTTCACTAGATTATTAGAATGATCATTAGAAATATTAGTCTTCAAGGCAATACGTTTTCTTTTTTCTAATTATTTTTTACATCATTGTCAGCCCCAGCTCCTACCAACCTGTCACCCATGGGTCATCATCTTAATCTTTTGTGCCCATCCCACCCCTGGTCTCCCCCTCCCCCTTCTTGCTCTGTATTTCAGTTCTGCTGACAGTTTTGTGTTTTAAATAAGGCAGATTGATAAAGGATATCTACCAAAAATAACTTCTGTAATAAACATACATAATAAACAATATTCCATTAAAATATATAAAGATAAGTTAGGAAAGGTAAGTTGAACCCTATACATTATTTTAAAAATGTCTACACAAGCCGGGCACGGTGGCTTGTGCCTGCAAGCTTCAGCCTATGAAGCGGCCGGGGCTAGGGATCGCAGTTCGAGTACCGCCTGGGGCCCGTAGTGAGACCTAGTTCCAAAAAAATAGCTGGGCGTGGTGGCGTGCACCTGTAATCCCAGCTACCTGGGAAGCTGAGGCTAGGGATTGCTTGAATCTGTGGTACCCTGGGCAACAGGGTACCACAGGCAAAAATGGTGAGACCTAATCTCAAAAAAAAAAAAAAATGTCTACACAACTCTTACAAAAATCAATCAACAAAATCACAAAAACACAAAATATTTTTTTGACACATTATTGGGCCATGTGCAATACAACTAACTTCTAATTACAAAAAAAGCTAGAAGAACAAAAAAAGTTGCATCACTTCAAAAATGAATACTTATAAATAACAGTCAAAGAAAAAATCAAAACAAAATTATAGACTAGAAATCAATTAAGGTACTACACATTAAGGTCAGATACAGAAAAAAATAGACCTCAAATGTTTTTAGAAATAAATAAGACTGAAAAAAAAACATACATTTAAGTTATTATTAAAAAAAAAAGAACTGGGGGAAGATATTAGTAAACATGAAAGCTAAAAAATAATTTGAGAATAAGGGGAAATGGTAGAATAGGAAGACAAATCTGAGAAAAAGTTCTTTGGAAATATCAGCAAACAGACAAAATTACAGTCTAGTTAAAAGAAATGCATCAGAAAAAAAGATTGATGAATGAATAGATGATAGCTACATGATAAAGCAAGGATTAACAAAACATTAATGATAAAATCTATGCTGTAGGGTATGCAGGTGTTCACTGTAAAATGTTTTCAACTTCGTTTTATGTTTGAAAAAATATATATATAATCTATTATGATCCAGGACATTAGTTTTTGAACTTGAAGTTTCTTTAAAACCAGGAGATCACAGGTATGTGAAATTTATATATAAATAATTTTTTTTAAAAAACAGGAGAAAGACAGATGTCCACTACTGCCTCTACTATAACTTTTTTCTAAAAATTCAGTAAAACACATTATATCAAATAAATGCATATAGGTATTACAGATAAAATGGAGAAATCATTGTTTGCAGATACCATTATCTACTTTAAAATGCAAAGAGAATGACTGGAAAATTAGATTCATAACTAAGTAGGAAACTAGTTACAAAAAGATGTCCCATTGTGCACAAAAAATGGGCTACTTTGAAAATGATGGCAGTTTTGGGGAAGGATGGCATCTTTCATGTTCTGTTGCAGCATTTCTGTGATGTCTGAATCTTTCACAATCAAATGATTGATACAGGCCCACCAGCAGCCTATGGGCTACCTGCATACCCAGGGTCCTGGGCCATCAAAACTCCTTTGCCAGTGAGGAACAAAGGCAACAACAACCTCTGGGTAGGTCCCCTACCCAACGTCTGGAGAGTCGGAGAGGGGGGCCCAGGTGGGGTTTTAACCCTATCCACCATTGGATGGTTGCACAGGGTAGCTATCTTCAGCTCGGATGGGCCAAGGCACGGTTTAACCAAGTCCCTACCCCAAGGGGACTTTGGGACAGCGCATGCCCCCATGCAGCGAGGTATCAGCATGCAGGCGGGGGAATGCCTCTTCCATTTCACTCTCACTCCAGCTAATCTTCAGGAGGAGGAAGAACATACACAATACAAACCCCATCATAGAACGGGTGAGGGACCAGGCAAAAATCCAGCCCACAAGCCTGAGCTGGACACAGGAAATGGACTATTGAGAGAACCAATGCATGCGAGACTGGAGAAACAACTATGGAAACACAGTGTCACGAAGCGCACCTATGCACTCACCAGGTCTGGAAGAGCCAAGACCTCATTTTGAAGATGGCTTCTAGGAGAGCAAGGCACCCCTCCCTACCCCACGGGAGAGGAGAGGAAGGCCAAAGACTGGGGGCATCAGCCCCAAAGCAAAGCTGCAAACTGAGGCAGAGGAGAGATGATCTACAATGGCCATTCACAGATGCCTGTATCCACAAAGAAGCTTCTTTACCAACACTGGCTGGGGGTGAGAACCCCTAAACCTGATGCCAGAAGCACAAGGTAAAGCAGCAAAACAACAAAAGGAATTGGAGAAGACAGCCTGCAACAAGAAACATGGACAGACCACAAAATATACTGGCTGCCCAACGCAAGGTTAACACACAAAACCTACCAGCACAGTTCGCCTGGTTCCAAGAACACAGTCCCTCACCCAATGAAAGTAGAGCACAAAAGATCAGGATGGTTAACAAATGTTAGTGAAGTGAGAAAGCCCCGGGGTACACAATAATGGACTAATGTAATATAAATATAAATATACATATATATACAAATTTTTAAAAATTTAAATTAAATTTTTTTAAAAGAGAGAGAAAAAAAGGGGGGACAGGGTTATTAGGGAATGGAGAAAGAAAAAGAGAGACATCTGCATAGTGCCAGTCAGGCAGGAGAGCTGCGTCTCCCCAGCATGGAAATTGTACTGATTCCTTTTTCTTAATTAATTTATTTTTTTATATATGTGTTTCACGTCTTTGTATTCCCTGAGAACCACCCACCACCTTTCCTCCCTGACCACTCCCTCCCATCTCCACCCTTCCTAACCCCCCCTTTTATGGAATTTTCATGTACAAGTCTATGGCCTAAATTGTCAACTGGAATAAACTTTATAATAATAATAATAAAAAGAAAGTACACTGCCACAGGAAAGAAAAGAGACTAATGGACTTAACACAGACTAGTAAACCACAAAGAACAGGGAAGGAGCACCAGAGGGAGGAGGGAGGGGGAAGTATCCCAAAAAGCTTTTACCGAGGTTGTGATTTAAAGAATAAATATAAATAAAATTAAAAATAATGACTCACATAGCTATTTGAAAAGGGGAAAATAATTGGACACCACACAGAATGCTGAAATGGCCCCTTCATATTTCCCACCCCATTTTCTAGTTCTGAATGTGTATTATGCCTGTGACTATGTTACATTACCCGATAAAAAGGAATTTACAGATGTAATTAGGTTTCTCATGAAGTCCAAGATGGTAGCAGAGTGAAGCCATTAGATTCACCTCCTCTGTAGACTCATAGCTAGAGTGCAGCAGAACAAAGACAGAAACCCCTGAAGGAAAAACAGATAACCCTGAAAGAAAAACAGCCATACTAAAAACAATAGTTAAGCAGAAAGGAGTAGAAAAACCTAGGTGAACTGTGTTTACAGTGATAATGGCAAGTACAACTCATAGCAGGGATGGGCAGCTGCTGTGTAGAACCACTATCACGTAACCATCCCAATCCAAGTAGGTTCATCATTGATTGCAACAAAGAATATCAGAGCCCTTGAAATGATCTTTTTTGAACTTTTAATAATAAACAGCAAAAAAGCAGCCACCTAAGTTTCTTAAGTTCTCCTCTCATATGCACTCCTCATGTGCTCTCTCCACCTGTGTGTTCTCTGTCTCTCCCCCAGGGTGACCTGTTAGCTCCTCCTTGGCCCCAGGTTTGCCCACTTTACACATGCACATGCCCATTGGACTCAAGTGTATACAATCATGGGAAGGATGCAACACCACAGGTGCTGGCCATAGAAGCTAATGGCAGAAGAGCAAAAGTCCTGAAAAGCTCATTTAACCTACAACCACCTACAATTGCTAAGGGGGATATACCAACGTCAGTTTCTTGAGACCCAATATGCACTGCATAATGGGGTGCAGAGTTAGTGCCCAGATCAGAGGTTACACTGTTGGAGAACTATAGGAACAGGGGTGCAGAGTGAGGATTAGTGGCTTGAACCTGAGGCTGTCAATAAAGAACATCTAGAGACTGAATGGGTGGAGAAAAACAGGTCAGATCACCTATGTCCTCATAGATGAGGTTATTGAAGCTGAGGCTGGGCTATTCAAAACATCTGCCACCAACATTGCCAACAACACCAACCAACCCCCCCCCCATACACACACATACATACACACCCCCTCCTAGGGCTAAAACCAAGACAAGTGAAAACCTGCATAAACCACAACTTAAGCACCCATTAACAACAGGAAAAATCCCAGGATAAGGCTCTGTGCTGGAAAAATGAAAAGAACAACTCTGGGTCTGTGGCCCCTTTCCAACTACAATCCACCGCCAGTGCTCAAAATAACCTGAAACTGGAAACTGACATGAGACTATACAAGACACTTAGAGGGAGCTGGCCACAGGGGGGTGTTACTATAGATCCACACCAAATAATACAGGTACCCAGAGCACAGGAGGAAACTTGAATCCCTAGCACTAACTGGAAGTGATCCTTTAGTGATCTACAACTCCTGGGCCTTTGCCTACTATCTCTTGCTAGTACCAGGTCTTTGATTACTTCAACAAGTATAAAGGCAACAGTCTGAAAGTATCACTATTGCAACCCATAGAAACTAAAAATGAAGAGACAGAAAGACATACCACAAATGCTGGAACAACAACAGCAACAACAACAAAACCTTAGAGGAGGCTCAATCCAGCAGAAATGCAGAACATGACTGAGGGATTCAAGTTAACAATTATAACAGTGTCATGGAACTCAAAGAACACTGGAGATATAAAACAAGGACAGAATAAAGACTGAGAAAATATGAGGCAATTACAATTGGAAAAAATGGAGATGCTGTAACAAAATTTAAAAATACAATTGAGTGAAGAGCAGATCAATGGGAGCAAAGGAGAGAATTACTGAGCTTAAAAGCATGTCAGCAAATACACAAATACAACATAGTGAAAAAAGAATTAAAAAATAGTGTAAGAGTCCTTTGGAATAACCTAACGAGACTTCACATCCATATCATGGGAGTCCCAGAAGGAGAAATGTACAGAAAATTTATATAAAGAAATAATTTTTGAAAAGTTCCCATCTCAATTTGGGAAACAAACCAAACTTCATAATCCACGAGTATCAAAATATTCTAAACAAAACAATAGCAGACACACACACTGTCATGCAAGCACACCGATGTATACTAGGCAGGTGCACTATCCTTGATTTGGGCAGATGGATAGTGCCCCAGAGCTGTGGTGAATTTTACAGGCTTTAACGTCTCATGGAATCAGGCACACAGGCACACCGGCACACCAGCACACCAGGCAAGGAGGCTGGGAGGCAAGAAAGCAACCAAGATTCCCAGTCCAGCCTCGACCCCCTTGAGTCATTACATTCTCACTTCTTCTATAGTCGCACTACTGGTAGAAGTGCTGCTGCTTCCACTGCCTTTACCTTGCTTCTAGGCTCAGATGTATCCACTTACAAATGTGCATTCCCCATGCACTTTGGGTCCAGGTGTCCACAATTATAGGTGCACATGCCCCATGCCCTCCCAAACACCTTTTGCATTAAGATGATCAAGGCCACAGGTGAGAACCAGAGGCTAGTGGCATGAAAAGCCTAATTAATTAATTTATCCTACAGTCCATTCCCTCAGGGTTTTTTCACCTTACAATCTACCTGTCATTCTCCTGCTAGTTTCCCTTGGCAAATGTGGGACACTGAAGCTATGACCCATAAAAGTAAACAGAATGTATTGAACACAGCAGAACACAACTAAGCCCCATCCACTAAGGTGTTAGGGCATTACCACCCTAGGAGCAAAATGACAAATAGGTTACTAGCACCAACAGATGATCCATCAAGTCTCCTACTAAAGGCAGTGCTACATGTGATGTGGGAACCACTCTGTTCCACTCACAACAATCTACCATCACTCACCCGGAACCATCAGGCTTCCTGGCCTTCTCTAACTGTGGTCTACACCACAAGCCATGTAGTACATCCACCCCCAGGATGTACTCATACTAGTGAAATACACTTTATACTCCTTTTCGGGGGGGGTACTCTTACTACTGTCACTTGAACACTCCAGCCTCCACAGCCACCAATGTGACATGGAGCCCCTGCACTAGGCCAACCCTTTACATACACAGTTTGGGGACCCATAGAGAGTAAGCTCCACATGTGGCCTCTTTCTGATCTCCACTCTGGGTGTGATCTCCACCAAAAGCCATGTTCCCCTCCTGTCCCCCAAGTGAAATCAAGTCAAAAAGGAGGCAAAAGCCTCCAACTTACAAGCCCCAGGTCCATATCACCCATGCGTAGTACCCAGAAATAAAGCCACATACCTACAGTCAGCTCATTTTTGACAATGGGGCAAAAAGCATACAATAGAACAAGGATCGCCTCTTCAAAATATGGTGCTGGGAAAACTGAACTGCTATAAGCAAAAAAAAAAAAAATGAATACCAATCAGACTGTCTGTGGACTTTTCAGTAGAAACATTACAAGCATGAAGAAACTGACAGGAAATATTTAAAGTACTTAATGAAAATTTTTTTTCAGTGCAGAATCCTTCACTCTTAATATTCAAGATACAAAGAAGAATAAGGAGAACCAGCAAAACTTAAAAACTAAAGGAATTTATCAATATCAAGTCACACATGAAAGAAGTTTTAAAGTGGTTATTATAAGGCAATAGCACAATGAATATAGAGGTCAATGACACCTAAATCATATAATATGGAGGAGGAGATTAATGTGGCCCATCAGAATGAGTCAGAGATCAGAACATCTAAACAGGTCATACAAATTGTCCATCATATACTAACCTCAGCAGAATACTCAAACAAAAATCAATAGAAGCAACACATAAGAAATAGAACCTAAACAAAATATATAAGGAAGAACACAAAAAAGACAGGACAAATACAAAACAAAAACAACAAAATGGCAACAAATCCTAATAATCATCTTCAATGTAAATAGCCTGATTTCACCATTTGAAAGGTTTGGAGTGGTTGAATGGATTTCAAAGCAAAGTCCAACCTATGTTGATTACAAGAAACCTATCTAACCAACAAGGATAAACACTGACTTAGACATAAAGCCTGGAAGATAATCCTATAAGAAATGGCAATCAAAGACAGGACAGCTATACTTATTTTACTTCAGGTAAAATAGACTTTCAATTTAAACAAGTAATAAGAGACAGAGATGGACACTATATTATTATTATTATTAAGGACCTAATACACAAGAAGTAATAATACTAATAAATATGCATTTACCAAATGATGGAGCACCAAGATACATAAGTCAAAAACAGAACAATGGAGAGATATTAACAAAAACGCAATAATGCTAGGGGATGGACAGACCAACAAGAATATATGAACAATGGTGTTACATGAAGAGGTAGCCCAAATAAGTTTTATAGACATCTATGAACATTCCACCTCAAAACTTCTGCTTACACAGGTAATTTTTCAACTGCACATGGAATATTTTCAAGAATATATCATATTGGGATTGAATCTATACCAAGTGCTCTCTCAAACCGTAATGCCATAGTATCAGAAATCAACTATAAGTGGGGTGGGGGGGGTAATGGGACAGAAAAAAAAACAATGACTACATGGAGACTAACCAATGTGCTGCTTAACTTGATAAAAGAAATTAAAATAGAAATCAACAAAGTACCTAGAAATAAAAAAATAAGGAAACATGCCACCAGAATCTATGAGATGCAGCATAAAGCAGTCTTAAGAGAGAAGATAATTAAGAGAGAAGATAATGTGGACCAATAATGGTCCACATTATTGGAACTAGCTGTTTTTTTGGAACTATGTGGACCAATAATGGTCCACATTATGAATAAAAACCCCTAACAAATAAATACTGTATCTAAAAGCAACTTGGAAAAAAACAGGAAATAATAAACAAGATACAAGGCTAGTAGAAGGAAGAAGATAGTAAATATAAAACAAACTATCCTGGTGGGAGGGGCCATACCCCCTCCAGGGTCTGCAGACTGGAGGGGAGGCCTCTGGTAAGGGGCACTTTCTTGCACAGAGAGCACAGCTAGGGTGTGTGTGTGTGGGGGGGGGGCTCTGGTTTATTCACACTGCAGCCATTCCTCTGCTTGAATGAGAAAAACAACAACTCAGATCAGATATACTTGAACAGGCAAGTAGTAATTGCTGTGAACACACCCATCACCTACTCAAAAAGAGCATGGTCAGAACTCCAAGACACAAGACAGTTGTGGACAAGAGTGAAGACATGTCACCAAGAAACACAGGCAACATTTCTCCACCCATAGACACTTTCAACATGAGCAAGAAGACAACCCCCCATCTCAATGTGGGAACCAGGTCACAAAGAAATGTCAGTGGGAAATGTGGGGAGTCAATCCACACACCAGATCGAAAGGAGGTTCGATGACATGCTCAGAAAGACCATTTGCCCTAAGGATATTCATGAAAAACTGATCAGCCTAGATTGCAGTCCCCCAGGAATGCAGGACATCAACCAGGAGGACAGTGCTTCATAAAGAACACAAAGATACCAACAGGCCAATCATCAACCAACAACTGACAACTACAAAGGAACTGGAATGACCAGAGGGGCAACAGGGGGAGGGGGGAGGGAGGATGAGGAGGACTGTGCCTACAAACACGAGATATGTAAGCAAACAATAAGAAAAATAAATAAATTATTGAAAAAAAGAAATAAATGAACTAGAGATCAAAAAGACTATACCAAAGATGAAATGAAACTAAGAGCTGGTTTTTCAAGAAGATAAACAAAATAGAACACCTATAATGAAGCTAACAAAGAGAGAAAACATTTAAGAACAGAACCACAAATGAAAGAGGAGGAATTACCACAGATAGCACTGTACTACAAAGGATCATATGAAATTACAATGAACAGCAATATGTTAATTCAATAACTGAAGAACTGGATAAATTTCTAGATCAATATAGTCAACCAAGATTAATAGATGTATGAATGAACTAGATGATTGGACAAAATGATCACAAGCATGGAAATTGAAACAAAAAAACACAAATAATAATTTTAAAAAACCTCCCCAAAGCAAAAGTACAGGGCTAGAGGGCTTCACAAATGAATTTCATAAAAACTTAAGGAAACAGTTCTCAATTTGCTCAAAAAAATTTTTTAAATACAAGAAAAGAGAACACTTCCTAATGTATTTTACAATGTCAACATTAATTCAATATCAAAATCAGATAAAGAGGGTCAAAGAAAATTATAGACCAATAGTTCTGATGAATATCAGTACAAAGTCTTCAAGAAAGTACCACTAAATTAAATTCAATAGCATATCACAAGTATTATATCTTTTTTTTTCGGGGGGGGGGGAGTAGGTCTCGCTATTTTTGCCCATGGAACGGCAGGCTCTCGTTGTCTGGGGTACCACAGACTCAAGCAATCCCCAGCCTCAGCTTCCCAGGTAGCTGGGATTACAGGCATGCGCCACCACGCCCAGCTGTTTTTTTGGAACTAGGTCTCGCTACGGGCCCCAGGCGGAACTCGAACCGCCATCCCTAGCCCCAGCCGCTGCATAGGCTGAAGCTTACAGGCATGAGCTACCGTGCCCGGCCCAATATCACAAGTATAATAAACTGTGATAAAGTGGAATTTATTCCATTGATGCAAGGATGGTTTAACATATAAAAATCAACTAGTATAATGCATTGTATCAACACAAGTAAGATGGCCTAGATGCACAGAAAGCATTTCATAAGATTTGGCACCTACATGTAATAAAAACTCTAACCAAGATGGGAATAGAAGGAGCTTAACTCAATACAATAAAGGTCATAATCTTACAAACCAACAACATTATAATATTCAACAGTAGCAAATGGAAAGCTTTCCCCTTAAGATCAGGAACAAGACAAGTATGCCCATTGTTACTACTTCTGTTTAATTTAGTTTTAGAGGTTTTGGCCAGAGGAAATAAAGGCAATCCAGAGAGGAAAAGAAATGAAACTATCACTGTTCACAGGTGGTATGATGTTATATATAGAAAATCCTAAAGACTTTATCACAAAGTTACAAGAAACAATAGACAAATATAGCATAGTGATAGGTTACAAAATTAGCATGCAAAAAATCTATGTCCTAGTTATCGTAAATAATGCTGCTATGTACATTATAGAAGATGTAGTTTTATGTGTGTGTGTGTTGGTGGTTCAGTATCCTTTGCATAGATGCCCAATAACGGGATAGCTATGTTTCATGGTGTTTCCATTTTTAGTTTTTAAAGATAAATTTATATTTTCCATGTGATTACACCAGTGTATTCTCACCAACAGGTACTAAAGAACCTCTTCACATCTCCAAAACTTGCTACTGGATGTCTTTTTGGTATGTGCCATTCTTATGGATGTGAGATGGCATCTCATTGTGGTCTTAAAAACCAACATCTCTCTTATTGGAAGCAACAATGAACATTTTTTTCATATTGACTTTCTGGATATCCTATTTGGTGAATTGTTATTTCAGATACGCTGCCTTTTTATTAACTGGGTTAATTGCTTTCAGTTGTTGAATTGTATCAGTTTTTTTTACGTATTTTGGATATTAACCTCTTATCAGTTACATATTTGTGAATATTTTCTCCCTTTCAGCAGGATGTCTTTAATCTTCTTGAATTTTCTCTCACTGTGCGAAAGCTTTTAAATTTAAAGTAAGTCCAATTGTTTATTTTTGTTTTTATTTCCCTACCCATAGGGATCAAGTCACCAAAAACATCTTTATTGTCGATGTCATGGAATGCATTGCCAATGTTTTCTTCTGTATATTTTATTGAAGTTTGTATATCGAAATTTTCAATTATTTGAAGTTGATATTTTTACATATGGGTTAGAGAATGGAAATGTAATCATCATTGAAAACAAAGTTCCTCCTAAATGTCCTTTACAGAACTGCTCATAACAGCGGTCAATTAGAACAACATTATGTATGGCAATAAAAGATTGGTTTGTCAACTATACTCTGCACCTTTTTTTTTTTTTTGAGACTAGGTCTCACTATTTTTGCCCGTGGAATTGCAGGCTCTCGTTGCCTGGGGTACCACAGACTCAAGAAATACCCAGCCTCAGCTTCCCAGGTAGCTGGGATTACAGGTGCGTGCCACCACACCCAGCTATTTTTTTGAAACTAGGTCTTGCTGCGGGTCCCAGGCGGGACTCAAACCGCGATCGCTAGCACCGGCTGCTTCATAGGCTGAAGCTTACAGGCAGGAGCCACCGTGCCCAGCTTTCTGCATCCGTTTGAGATAAATTTCTGCATTCAAAAGCCTGTTAGTAATTTGGTAGTCATTTTTATTGAACATTACACACTAATTTAACAACTCACCTGGGAATTAAAATGTCTGAAAATAGTAAAAAATTTTGTAGGCTTGCTCAGCAAATGTGAAATAATAACATAAAGCACTAGTGTTTTCAAAAGTGTGATACTATTGTTTGTACAGATTTTCAGACTATTAAACTGATGATTTGTATATGTTTAGCAATTTGGTTTTCAATAAAGGGAAAGAATGATCTGTTTAATAAATGCTTAGAGTCCTATAAAAATACTAATGAATAATTGGTGTAACAATGGGTTAATACTAGGGATAATATTGTTAGGATATGTAGGTTTAGAAGAAAAATATTTATTAAAAAATTCCAAAAAAGTAAAGTGCTAAACATAAAATATTCTAAATTATTACAAAGATATATAGGACATGTTTCTAATTTTGTAGTAGAAAGACCTTCTTATGCAAAATTCAAAATGCAAAAGCCCAAAAGAAACAATTGATACATTTGAATATATCAGTTTTAAGTTGGTCCGAGGGCTGTGGGTATTGTTAAGCTGAATATATCAGTTTTAAAATACCTATAACCAGGGAGGCCCCTTTTAAACAAAGCTTAAAAGTAAACAAGAGTCTGTATAAAATATTTCCCATGTATATAACTAAGATTATATCCAGGCTACAAAATCTAATAAGAGGTCAAATAATCCAATTAGAAAATGGCTAAAATATAGGAATGGGCAAGTCATCACACAACACAGGTAAGTATCAATAAAACATGAAAATATTCCTTTACCTCATTAACAATCATAGAAATGCAAATAATGAGACAATGTGTTTTACCCATCGCATTGGCAAAATATTCAAATATTGGTTAATATCCAGGTGGATAAAAATTTATGGAAATAAATTTTGTTCTTATTCGCTGTTAATGGAGGTATAAAATGAAAGTCTTTCTACATGGCATTTTGATGTTACAAATCAAAATTTCATAATGGACTGTCTTTGAGCTACTTATTTTACTTCTCCATATAATAGAAATATTTTAAGATATGCACTAAAAAGCAAGGTCTTCTGTTGCAGCAGTGTTAATAGTAAAAGAAAAAGAACACTTAGAAGAGTGAAAGGGATATATATCAATATTTAAAAGTATATGCATTCAATGGAATAGTAGGCAGTAAGCAAAATAAATGAGGTAAATTTATATATACAGATTGTCCCCAACGTATGATGGTTCAATTTTTTTACTTTAAAATGGTATGAACAAGATACACATTCAGTAAAAAGGTACTTTGAATTTTGAACTTTTCCCAAGCTAGGCATACATCAGTGATATGCTGAGCAAAACTCTCTCCTGATGTCACAGTTCTCAGTTAGGCACAAGACCACTAGGGTAAACAACAGTACTACAGAGTGATCAATGAGCATGTTCAAGGTAAGCTAGGCTAAACTACATTGTTCAATAGGTTAGGTGTATTAAATGCATTTTAGGCTTAAGGCATTTTCAATTTACAATGGATTTATCTGGATATAACTACATAGTAAATTGAGGATATCTATACTGACTTGGAAAGAGTTTCAAGAATATGAATAAAGCAATTAACAGAATGATGGATAAATAATAGGATGTTATTTATATTATTTAAAGTAAAAAACACAAAACACAGTTATATATTTCTATGTATGTATATGAATATAAAAGGATCTTTAAATGTATCTATGTCCAGTGTTCCAATAATATATTCATTTGTGTTTAACTAGGAAAACATTTTTAAGACAAAAAAGAACAAAAAAAATTACATATTAAAAAAGGAATGTCTAGGTCGGGCACGGTGGCTCATGCCTGTAAGCTTCAGCCTATGAAACGGCAGGGGTTAGGGGTCGCGGTTCAAGTCCCATCTAGGGCCCGTAGCGAGACCTAGTTCCAAAAAAATAGCTGGGTGTGGTGGCGCGTGCCTGTAATCCCAGCTACCAGGGAAACTGAGGCTGGGAATTGCTTGAGTCTGGGGTACCCCGGGCAATGAGATCCTGTGGTTCCATGGGCAAAAATAGCGAGATCCAGTCTCAAAAAAATAGAAATGTCTCATATTTCCATTAAATGATGTGTTATACAAATATTTAATGATACAGCAAATATTCACGGAATTAAATAATAGTTCACTGTGATAATATTTTTGTTTAGAATGATACATACACATATAGAAAAAAGACTTAAACCCAAAATAATAGAGGTCCTCTCTAGGTGGTGGGATTTCAAGTTGTTCTTTCTTTTGGCATTTTTTCTATGCTTTAGCTACCTTCTGAATATTCTACAATAAGAACAAAAAAATATCAGAAGGGATGTGCATGTGTGTGTGTGTGTGTGTGTGTGTGTGTGTGTGTGTGTAGGGGGATAGCGGTGGGAATTAGGACTAAACAAGCAGTAGAATAGGCAAGACAACTAAAGGTTGCTGTAGATTCGAATTAAAACAGGGCTGTGGAGGATGTGGGATTTTAGAATTAGAAGTAGGGTAATTATACTTTCCTAGGCCTAGAAATTAATAGTTTAGAATTAGGAATAAAGACCATGGATTATTAGAACTAATACAGATCCTGTGAAAGATTGAAGTTACAATCAAAGGCCTTATTAATTTTTAAAAAACTGTAATAGCAATATTGGTGAGGCTTGGAAATAGCCAAATAAACTGGGTTTCTCATGAATTTCTGGTAGAACTGTATGTTGTTACAACTATCAGGAAAAGCCTATTGTATACTTTTGGAAGGAGTGACCTTTTGACCTTATAGCTACTCTATTTCTACAAATAGGTACTCTATTTCTACAAATTTCTCCTTGAGAAAAATATTGGAAACAGCAAACATTTAGTTACATCAAAGTTTATGTCTGTATTTCTTTAAAAAAAAAAAAGGCCTAAACATGGAGTCTTGGTTAAATAACCTGTCAATGGGATAACATTGTAGGAATATTTATAGGTTAATCTATCTCAAAGGGGCCTCCGTAAAACTGAGATTGTACACAATTTTCTGTATGATATATCTGGGGGCAGTGGATCCATTTATGGGATTCTCAATACAAGGCATTCTGATTCTCAATACAGCTCTGGAGGGCTGGAGTTAGAATTGAAGGATGTAATTTCAGTTTATATTTCCTTTATATTGCAAGAATACTTTGGGTAGCACTTCTGTCTTTATACTTCAAGTACTGAGTTAATACCTTGTTTTGTACAAAATTTAAATCTTATCTAGCGTTGCAAATCAAAGCCCCCAAACCTCTCACTCCCCCAGATGAAGCAAGGTTAATAGTTGGAAGTATTGCCTACCAGCTCTTTTTAACTCCTCTGAATTCCTAACTGCAGATCCTCTAAAGATCCTTGACAA
The DNA here is from genome assembly GCA_004024945.1 of Uropsilus gracilis. Classification (NCBI taxonomy): domain Eukaryota; kingdom Metazoa; phylum Chordata; class Mammalia; order Eulipotyphla; family Talpidae; genus Uropsilus; species Uropsilus gracilis. Next base: position 114,643 of record PVHY01002188.1, on the reverse strand, counting down.
TCGCACTGTCACCCCAAATAATGTCAAAAAGAAAAAGAAAGAGAATGTTAATTGAAGGCTTACTATGTGCCTGAAGTGACTGTTACGAGGATTGGCCGGTGTGAACTCTCTGTGGTCAGCACCCCAGTAGTCTCAGGCCCTCCACACCGTGTCCCCACTTGCCCTTCTTTCCGCTCCCCTCCTCCCGTTCTTCAAAAGGTAACTGGGGAGATTGTTCAGTTTTCAACAGAAATCAAATCAAATCAAATCAAATCAAATCACGTCACCCTTCAGCGGCTCCCATGGGGCCTCGAATCAAATCCCAATTCCTTAGTGACTTAAAATCTTCTATGGTTGGGTCTGCAACACCCAGCGTAGTTCAGGCACGGTCTCCTGTAGGGGACCCGGCTTTACAGCGGAGGGAGGGCCCTTCCAAAGGGGCAGGGGCGGGCCTTCTCGATCAGGGGGGTGGAGCCTAAGATCAAGGGTGAGCAGAGGCGGAGAGGGAGGTTTTTTTTCCGCGGAGGGCGAGGGAGGTTGGCCGGGCAGAAACAGGGCCGCGCACCCGGCACGCTCCTGCGGGCCCCGCGGAGCTCTTGCCGCCGAGGTGAGTGTCTTCCTCCAGGCTGGGGGGCGGGCTCTGCTTTCGCGGTGGTCCTGGAGTCATAGCCGGGGATCATTCCCACGGGACGCTTCGCGGAGGAACGGAGGTGGCGGCCTTCTGGAGCTTTGGGAAGAAGCTGGTGAAGTGGTCCGGAGGCCTGCCCCAGTCCTCCCTCAACCCCGCCTTCTCTCCCCTCCCCCAGGCCTTGGCAGGCGCCAGCGGAGAGCTAGCGGCGTCTTCTGGGGCAGCGGGCCAGCGGCCGGCACCGCGGCGAGGAGGCGGTCAACAGACAGTGGTGATGCGAGGTACCGGCATTATCCTGGGCCAAGTAGCCCTAAAGAGGGAGTAGAGGCAGGGCCTTCGGCGTTTTTCTCACTGGTTGGTGGAGGGCAGCCTTGATGGGGGGGGAAGGGGGAAGGTGAGGGGTGGGCCAGCAGGCTCTGCGGGTAACTACTAGGCGTTGTATATGTATGTTTTGGTATCTAAATGGTACAGCGCGCGCGCGCGCACACACACGCTGATTTCAAAAATTGCTTTAAAAAAAAATGTGTCTTGTAGATCTTGCTATATCGGGGAATCTAAATTTATCTCTTATTAAAAGCTGCATTGTATGGTTTGCTACAGTTTCTTTAGCCATTTCCCGATTGCTGTACATTAGCTTGTTTCCCTTTTGCCGGGGTGGGGGTTTCTGTTACAAACAACGTTATAATGAATGGGTGTGTGTGTATGTGTGTGTGTGTGTGAATGTTTCATGCACATGTATGAGTATTTATGTAGGAGAAATTCTTGGACGAGAAATCGCTGGGTCAAAGTGTGTATTTCGAATTTTCGTAGACTTGTCCATATCGTCTTACCAAACGCTGTACTAATTTACACTCCCCGATGTTGTGTGAGAGTGTCTGTTTTTCCACTATCGTTCCTGCACGAATTACCATTCTTTATAATTTTTGTTAAAGGGTAAAAAAATGGTATGTCATTGTTTTGATTTGCATTTCCCTGATTACTAGTGAAATTGAACGTATTTTATTTGTCCGATCACAGAAGTAAATAGATATCAAGTCTTCTTATCTATAAGCAAAAGGCATTTGGAAAATTTAATACTTAAAAATTATTCGCAATAAGAAAAAATGAATAAAAACATCTAGAAGTAAACTTCAAAACTTTACCCCCCCCTAAAAAAAACCACATACACACAAAACTCATTCGCAATAGCAAGAAAAATGAATAAAAATATCTAGAACTACGAAAGAACGTCTGCATACGTGGAGAAGAGTACCATGCTTCTGTATAGGAAGGCTCAGTTTTGTAGTGATGTTCATTTTTCCTATGTTGATTCATATGATTGTTACGATTGCAATAAATTACCAAGTTTTGGGAACTTAATATAATTCTCAAGTTCATTTGGAAGAAAAGATGGTTAAGAATAACCAAGAATATATTTTTTAAAATAGTAAAAATGGGGGTATTTGTATTACCAGCTATTAAAATGTATAGTAAAGGAACAGTATTTAGAGTGGACAGAACAATGAGTGAGAATAGAAAAGCCCACAAATTGAACTAGATTGAATCTCAAGATTTTTGGAGAAATACTGATGACTAGACGTGAAAAACTGCCATATTAAAAGCTTCAAGCTCGCAGTCCTCCCACCTCCCCCAACTCCCCACCCCACTCCCGTGGAAGCTTGAATTTTCCTTTGAGGGCAGACTCCTTTGTTTGGAGAAAACCACTTTATTAGATCTTTTGGCTATACCAAGTAAAGCTGCAGGAGTTAAAACTAGTGGCTTTGGAGTTAGAAATAACGATATGCGCCTTTAGATTAAGATGGATTCAGGTTAGTCTGCAGTGCGGTGAGGGAAGGAGTTTGGATGCTATCGGTCTTTTTTTTCTCATCTAATGGGCAAAAAAAATGTTATGTCATTGTTTGCATTTACATGCTTATTATAAGAATGAACGTCTTTTATGTGTTCGTCCAGGATAATGTGATTCCTGTAGGCAGGTAACAATGGGAGAACCATTGCTTCTCTCTCAGGATGGAGTTTGGCTAATTGGCACAGCTCAGCCCGGAAGCGTGAGAACAAACAAGTTGACTTTTTAAAATTTCCTCAAGCACAGGGCTTTAAACACCTTAGATCGGGGGCGGAGGCGGTTTTCAGGACATGGCCGAGGTTTGGCGCTGAGCAGTGTCATCGCGAGGTTTGGCAGCCAGCTCCGCAGTGGGTCGGAAACCTCGTGGTAGGCCAGATCCCTGCAGGACGGGAGGTTTCTTCCTTCCCGTGAAAAACTCCCAGTCATTTTCACGAAGCACCGCCTTCTCCTTTTTAGGGGAAATGCACCAAGTCTCGCGAGATCTCGTGTTTCCTAAAGGCGAGGCGCGGGCGGCATCCTGCGGTGAGTTCGTGGGTCTCGCAGAAGGGAAAATGTAACATCGCGATAGTTCTTTAGGCGCATGCGGGAGCTGGCGGCGGCAGGTTGGCTCCGCCCCTCGGTGCTTCGTGAGGTTGTGCGTCATTTGCTTTTCGAGTAGGGGAGAGTCGGGAGAGCGGAGGGAACTGCAGCGACTCAGCTTTCGTAGGAGGAGGGGTCTGGGAAGGGCTGGGCTCTGGCTTTCCCTGTCCGGTGTAGGTTCTCGCGGGATCGCGCGGAGGTGGCCGCAGTTAGGGCACGAACTGCCGCAGCCGCGGAGGCGGCGGCAACGTCTTCGGCTAGTGCTGTTCTTAGCCGGTGAGTTCTCGCGGGAGTGGGGTTACGTCCTCGTGGGATTCGTTGGCGGTGGCGGAGGTTTCTTGGGGGTGGGGGGGGCAGTGACTAGGGTCGGTTCGCCTGCTGTTAAGATGGCGGCGGAAGCTGATGTCTGTCCGGCCAGGACCGGGGACTGAGCTGTTGGCAGTCCGCGTTTGTGACGCCTCTCAGGTACTCGACGTTAAGGAGGTGGTGACGATTGCTTAAACGCTGAGGGGCCAAATAACTGAAACTGAGGCGAAGACGACCACCCCGTCTCTAGTGGGTTGAGGCGACACCATTTCCCGGGCCTCAGCCGCGTGTGGGCCCTCCTTTACCCCACCATTTGGTCAACGCCTCCGTTGTCGCCGAGGCAGTGGGCGGGTTAGGGAGAGTGGGGGGTGTGAGACCTGGAGTTCGTTTGGGAGTGGGGTTTGGGAGGTTGCATCGGGTTGTGAGGAAGAGGGGACCAACTTAAAACAATCGGTTCTTTCATCACTACCTTTTTGCGGACCCACCTCGGTTCTCCACCCCATTTGGTAATCTAAATGAACCCCTTAGATTTCTTTGGACGGAGTTGGGCTCTGCTTACCTAACTCCCAAGGCCTTTGAACTAAGGTTTAGGGATAAAGCTTTGGTACCTCTGGACCTACTCGTCCTCTTTCTCACTTAATTTTATTTCCTCATATTATGGTCCCATTGAATCCTCATCTACATGGTTATTTAAGGTTGATATTTAAGGGGGGGGAGCTAAAGCTTTGCAGTGTCACCTCCCCAGACCTACTAAGTAAAAACTTAAATCTAGTCCCCTTGATGCAGGCCTTACCTGTTTCCTGCAGTCTCTGCATTTACTCCATCTTTGTGGATGGAACCATACTAACCTTTCCTTGGGTGTTCCTGATGATCAGAACCTGGTCGGATCACAGGGCACTGATTTGTCTAATTCTGTGTGCTTCTTAATCACTTTAAAGCAGATCAATGAATGGATTGATGCTTGTATGCCTGCAGTCTTCGTAGCCTCTTCATTCTCTGGACCCTAAGTTTTCCCTTCTTTATAATCCTCTCCCCCAGGGAACTTTTAAAAAAGGCTGTAGAAGATAATTCTCCAGTAAGCCAACATAGTTCCTACTAATATATCCTCAGATGTCCACTCACCCCCAAACCTCAGAACCACCCATTTTTTCTACCTTTTCTCTGAGTTCCTGTGGCCTATTGGTCTGTGGACTTTTATCTTTACTAACCACCTTTTAACGTTCATTAATTTTATTCTTCTGTTCCCTACCTACCACGCTCTTTTTCCACAGGAGCTGAATCCCCTAGAGAGAAGATGCATTCTTCTGTCAGACTTCATTACATTTCTCTTCCTCCCATGTGCTAGAAAATAAATAGCTTTGATAGGTTATTTCCTGGCCTTCATTCATTGCCCTGTTTTACTCCCCCCCAACCCCTTTTACACCATTACTATAGACAACTAATTCCCTATCATTTGTTTCTTTTTAGATTGCATTCAGCATTGCTTAATCTTAGCCCCCATTGTTACCTATTGAGGAGACAGCAACATTCTCCAGTCAAGGGAGGCATCCTGGTTTGATGGAAATATTGTGTGCTTTAGGTTCACCTCAGACATTGTGACCCTGGAAAAATTTTCAGTCTCAGTTTTTTCATCTGCATACTGGGAATAATAGTGCTTATAGTTGCTTGTACTAAACTGTTTGTAAAGTGCCTAGCTTATGGGCACACAATAAACTGTTAGTATTTCTTGATGTAAGAACGTATTGGCAAATGCACCTGTGTCATATTGTAATTCCATGACCTAGGAAAGAATAAGAGATTTTTGTTTTGACTGTAAATATTTTTAGTTGATCTTTTTGGGCTAGTCCTGTCATTTTTGTTGTTTTTTTCCCTCTATAGGTCAAAGGTTTTATCTCCAATGATTCTTGATCTTTAAATGTGATTTTCCCACCCTGTTAACCTTCTACTAGTTCTAATTCTTTTACTAGAAATTTCAGTGAAAATCACTACCTTGGAATGACCACCGTTCCTGTCAAGAACCACACCCAGGTGTTCTACCTTTTGAAAGGGATGCCTCATTCCTTGCCTACTCACTCCTTCAAAGGCAGATTGTCATTCACCCTACTAAAGTAATGAAGTTTGGTGCCATACTTTGTGAAATAATAAAGGAAACTTATGCTGATTTAACATTATTAATAATGTTAAAGGTGTTCATAAGCTTTTCCCATTTCTCCTTTCTTTAGTCCCTCAGATCACAGTGGGGATCTGCTATTTGGTCTTACTTGATTACTATCTGAGAGAATTCACAAAGATGGTTTGGGATACAAAGCCGTTTTTTTTTTTTCAAAGTGAATTGCCGCCAGATTTTTAATGTTATCTCCTATTGTGTATTTACCATTTTACATTTTCTTGCTAAGTAGAAGTGACTATTAAACTTGGAGGTAGTTTTCCTTACTGTTACTATTTAGAGTATAACAATGTTAAATTGCTTTTTTGTAATTACTTTAGATGGCATTTGATGTCGGAATGTGACAGTGAAAAGTTTACTAGGATTAAAAATTACCATGTGTAACCGTCTGGTATGATTTATATGTGAACACAAGTTTTGAGCTTTAGGGTTTGCTTTATTTGAAACGTTTTAGAGGTAACAGAATTTTCTTCCTCCTTCTATGGTAGACAGGCGATCACTGTTTTAAGAATTTGCCTTGGTATTATATGGGTCAAACAATGATCAAAATTAACTAAACCTCAAGTTGACTCTTGTTACTCAGAACTAGAATAAATCTGGGAATGATAATCTAGGTGTGACCTAAAAGAGAGGAAGGAGTGGCAATACCAGTGAAAAACTTTGTCAGGTTTCAGTGGCAATGTTTCACCTGAGTTTCCAGGATGTTTATCTCCCAGTATGGCCAAAAACATGTGTATGAAGGTGAAAATAATTCTTGTGCGTGCATTTTTTCTAGCAAGAAACAACTTTTAATGTTGCCTTACTGTCATTTTACAATGAGAATTTATACAAGATTGTCTAGACAGTCACCACCATGTGATTTCACTTAGGTTGAAAACTGAGTTTTCAGGAGTGTTGTCTAAATGTCATACTAGAAGGAATGTTTTAGTTGCTGGTTCTGAATTCTAGTTAATGCTCAAAATTAATATGTGAAAGCTTTTGCTTCAGAAATGACTGTCTTTGAACATTTATACAAAAGTTATTCACACCCTAATAAATGTGTACAAATAGTGTGTCTCCACTTTTTTTTTCCCCCAGGTCCTCCTGTAGTTTGACCTGAGTAAGTTACTACTCTGGAGGAACCAGCAGATCGATTTGGTCAGGAAGATTCAAGAAGCTTTTGGAGCAGTGTTGGAATTTCCCACCAGGATGAGTATAATTGGCTGTGATTTTAGGTTAGTTTTAGTAGATCTTTGTGGCTAGTATTTATATTTCACTTCTTGGACTTGAGAATGCTGGGGTCTATTTCCATTCTGTTACTTGAGCTCATGTGGCTTTGGTTGCTTTGAGTTTAAATGAACCTCATTACTAAATAAAACTGTTTAAATAAATTCTGTATATGATTTTTAAGTCACCCTAAACATTGTCTCAAAAATAAAAATGCAAGATATTGTCTAAGCATTATTTTTAAGTTATGAAAATTTTCAGACATAAAAAAGTTGTATAGTATGTGATACCTCTGTATAGCCAATATGTTCAGTTTTGCCTTTACCCACTACCTGCTTCTCCTCCCTGTTATTTTGAAATAAACCTTTGTTGTCATATTTTTATTTGCAAAATATTTTTATCTAGAAGGTAAGGGTTCTTGGCCCGGCATGGTAGCACATGCCTGTAAGCGGCAGCCTAGGAAGCCAAGGCCGGGACCAGGGATCACGGTTCGAGTCCCGCTGGGGGCACATAGCAAGACCTAGTTCCAAAAAAATAGCTGGCCATGGTGGCGTGTGCCTGTAATCCCAGCAACCTGGGAAGCCGAGACTGGGGATTGCTTGAGTCTGTGGTACCCTGGGCAATATGAACTTGTGGTTCCATGGGCAAAAATAGCGAGACCTAGCCTCAAAGAAAAAAAAAATAGACGGTAAGGGTTCTTTAAATATAACCCCAAAACCACTATCTCATTAAAAAAAGATTCTTAAAAATAGCAAATACGAAACTGGTATTTAAATTTTGCTGTTTGTTGAATCAGGATCCAAAGAAAATTCATTTTATCACTGTGTCTCATATCTATTTTAATCTGCAGGTTCCTTCACTTCCCCCCCCCCCCCAATTTGTTGACAAAATTGTCCTACAGAGTTTCACATTTGGTGATTACATCCCAGTAGGGGTCTCTAATCCATTCTTGCTAAGTTAAAGACCCTGGAAGACCTCCCATTGTAATGGAACAATGGCAGTAACCTTCTGTATCCCTATTGTATACCCATTGGAGTTTATACTGCTGGCTTAGGCACTATCCCAAAATAACTACTCATGGATTTCTTTTTCTGTCTCAGAGTCTGATTTAATTGATACCTGAGTCCCCTTCCATGTCTTGGCCCCATTTACCGCTCCACATGAGAAGTGGGCCTACTGGTAGAAGCTAATGTTTCCTAGATAATGACCTGCTTATGCCTTTGGGGTTTTTCAACATGGTTTCAATTTCCTTAGGTGGTTTGGTTATTTTTATACTATCTTATACTGTTGCTTTTTATTATGACATTGGTATCTCAGCTGTTCTGACCCATAACTTCTAAGCTATTAGGACAGTGATAAGTTTTTTCGACTATAATAGTTTCTGAAATGGCAATGCTGAACAGTTTTTGAGAGCTTCCATTTATATCCTGATTTTCAGGTAGTATATACAGTCATAGTTCTCCTGTTATTATGTTTAATTTTTTTTCAGGGGGAAATGATGTTTTTCCATCATAAATGTCTTTAAATGTCATTTCTTTGTGGCATTGGTCCTTCTGGGATCTACTTGTATGTTCCTTCCCATCATTAAAACTTTAGAAGTTTGACTTAAGCACAAATGGAGATAAGAGTATGGCTAGGTGTGCCTACCTTTAAATGTGGTTCCAAGCTAAAGGGGCAGAGAGGGTAGTGTTTATGAATGAAAGTTTTTGTGGAATTTAGATGAAATAAGACTGAAACACCAGTGCTATTGATCATAGCTTTTCAGTTCATTGTTCTTTAATGGGGAAATCAGATCTTGAATTAAAAATTGACTAAGTATTAAGTGATTTCTTGGAAGTTTGTTAAAAAAAATTGAACAATTTGGTTACTACAGTTGTTAGATATTTGCTCGTTTGAGTTTTTTGTAGTTAGAAAGTTTAAACTAGGCCACTTAATCTAATTCTGAATTTGTGAGAGTAGGATAACTGTAGATTTGGAGGGACAGAGGTTTGTGTGGATTTTAGTGTTTGAATTATTTCCACAGTTCTTAATTTACAAATTTACAGTGGAAACGCTGCTGTTAGTGGTTTTTACCCCCTCCTTTTATTGTGTGTTTTTAATCATGGTTCCAAATTATTGAAATGCCAAATTTGGTTGCTTTAAAAATGTTTGACCATCACATTCTCTGTTACCTCTCCTGTAGTTAGTTGAAATTGGATAAAGTTGTTAAAATTGGATACATACTGGACTATTTCATACTGATCTCACTATCAGATTGATAGAGGTACTGGGCCTGGGTGTTTCACTGTTTTAGTGTCTGACTTGTTCAGTGACTAGTTACTAGATGTTTATATGTTAATGTTAGGGAGAATTCAGCTTCAGAGATCCTTTGGAAGCCGTCTCATCTGATGTGTCATAGGAGTAGAGTTGCTAAAACTTGATGTACTTGTTGACCAGCTTGGTCTTCTGGTTATAGAATTGCTTTCAGATGGTGGAGTGACTCTATTGGGTAAAGCAACTGTAGGTTTTGTTTGGTTTGTTAACGTGAATGTTTTTCAACTTTTATTTCCCTTAAAAAGTTTTTAATCATTTGACTTCAAAAATTTCAGTGGTGACATGGGTTGATACTACAATGTAATTTTATAGAAAGTTGGAAGTGGCTTTAACTTCTTATTGACTGTGTCATTAAATGGAGATTAGTATGGTAGGTCATTTCAATCTAGATTGTTAATTGGACTAGATGAATGTGAAAACTCTTCACCCACAAGATTCTGATTGTTACTAGCTTAAATGTTGAAAGTGATTTTTCCTTTTCAGTAATTTACGTGGTGATTAAAGAAACTAGGAGAAGGGGAATGCACATTTTCTAGAAAAAACTTTTAATGTGATCATTCAATTTTTAAGATTGATGAGTATAAATATAATCCCATGGATTTACCAACCTAGGTTTTAAGTGCTTGTAAGTAGATAACAGAGATCAATATTTTCTGGATATTTGAGGTAGTTTTGTTTTGAAACAATTTTGGAAGTTTGCTTTAGTGGTGGCACTATTTGCTGCTATTATTTTCTTATTTGCCTGTCTTTATAGTAGGACATATTTCTCCTGGTCTTTGCTTTTTCCTCCCCACTTCCACTACTAATGCTAAATTACTGCTTCTGTGATCATGTTCTTAAAATAGGTGAAAAGACCTTTCAGCACAGTAATTAACAACATTAAATCTGGAGCCTTATTCCCTAGATTGAAGTTCTGTATTCATTCCTTACCAGCTATGTCATCTTACACAAATTATTTAGCTTCTATGCCATAGTTCTTATTCTTTAATGTGGTAATTATAGTGTTAACTACTTCCTAAGATTTTGGGGACATTTGGCAGAGTTACTACATGTGAAGTGCTTAGAACAGTGAGTGGTGTGAAACTTTCGGGAACATCAAAATCATCTAGAGGGCTTGCTAAAAACAAAGATCGATGGGCTCCATCCCAGGGTTTCTGATTGGGTACCTGACTATTTACATTTCCAGCAAGTTCCAGAAGATGCTGATGTGGATGGTTAGGGAAACATAAGTATAACAGTGCTTGGCACAGAGTGTTAATTTTTTTCTGCACTATTTTCTCAGTCTGTGAGTAAAACAGATTCTCAGGCTCCACCAGATTATGTTTTAAAATTGTCTTGGCATTAAAAAAAAATGTTGGCATATAGTTCTCATTCCATACAGGTCACACCCACTTAAAATACACAATAGTTTTTAGTATGTAGTTCACAGTTGTACAACAAATCACATCAATTTTAGAATATTTTCAGCACTCTGAAGGAAATCGAGTACCCATTAGTTGTCATTTCCCTTCACTCTTCACCCAAGTGGTACATGTCAATCACCAATCTACTTTATGTCTGTAGATTAGTGCATTTTGGACATTTCATGCAAATAGTCATACCATGTATATGCAGCTTAAATGTAAAAATATTTTCCTTGTGTTGTGGAAATCGGAAAACATGGAACACTAAGGAAACCAACCTTGTAGGTCAGTAAATTATTTTAAGGCAAATACTTGTAACTACCGCTCAAATCAAGAAATAGAACTTTGCCTTCACTCTTAAAGTCCTTCTTTGTCCCCTTCCTGGTCCCAGTAGCCTCTCTGCCTCTGGGAAGTGTCTACAACTTTGGCTTTATAATAACGAGCTCTGTGCTTTTTGTTAGGGTTTTGTCATCTAAGTGACCATCCTAAAATTTACTTTGTCCATTTTTTAAAACTTGATTTATTTTTTAAATATATATAGCTTTCCTTTCTTCCTTGTCTTTTATCTGTTGAAGACCTCAGATCATTTGCCCTGTAGAGTTTTCCCCACACGGAATTTTGCTGATTGCATGCTCAGTACAGGTCAACATAATCCTCCATACTTCCTGCAAACTTTACAATTGGATCCATTTGCAATTGGATCCGTTTTAAATTTGGATTCATTCCCTTTGGCAAGAGTATCAGTGGTGGTATGTTCAATTGTTCATTTGTTCATTGACAACATTCATCATGTTGGATTGATGTCTTGGATGGACTGGGCAGGGATGTGGGGTGGGGGTGATTAACAATCATTGCTACCCAAAGCTTAGATCCATTAATTCATTAAGAGTTAAAGAATGGTGATATTTTGTTATCTTACTTTCATATATTAGTTGGACTAATTTTTATAACATTACTAAGTTTCTATCAGGTGGGCTGGATAAAACCCTTGATTAAAAAGAAACATCCTTTGTTCTTTTTTTTTTTTTTTAAAGAGGACTGTTTTCAAGATACTGAATTTGGTTCCCTGGCATTCTGAAAAGATGGGGTTGGGAGAAGAGAGAAACTGGATACATTTCAGTTCATTGAAGTTTAACTCTTAATGTGAAGAGCAGTTGTTTAACTTTCAGCCTATGGGGATCTCTTAAAGTGGCTTCTGATTTTTCTTGACCTGACAGTAGTAGTCTGATAACCTCTTTTTTTATCTGCTGTGTCAAGATGTTTTAGCCCATTCTTGTGTATTTCTGCCTCAGACCCCGAATTAACTATTAACTAATGAGATTAAGATAAGATGAAGTCAGAAGAAATTCCCTCTTTGCATAGGTAGTTTGAAGCTTTCTACCCAGTGCCCTATTCGTCTTTCCACCTAACCTCCCCAAGTTGCCTCTTTATTCTCGTGGGAAAGTTTGGAAGGCCTTACTGATAATAAAAAGATAATAGAAGACAACTGTAGACTTTCTCACATACCAGTAGTCACAAATGCTGGAACTCGAAGTTCTTGTTTTGGGACTTTGTTACTTTCTAGTTCTGTCACTCTAGTAAAAATTACTGGAATTAAATGGGAAAATGTGAAGTGTTGGTACACTGTAGGTGGTCAGTGGATGGCAATTTACATACTATTTCACTTAGCCCCTCCAATAACAGATGGGCAGTCACAGTAATAATTGATGGCCAGATAGCAAAGCCTTTCTGGATCCATCAGGTCTGTGTTAAGGTCATCAGTGGTGGAAAAATGGAATTGTCTTTGGGCATTTGGGGGCTAAGACTCAGGTCAGTAATAACAGAATGTTCCACTAGTGTCATTTTCACTTTGTCAAGCCTCAGGAATCACATTCAGTACCCTCTGAAGGGTCTGTGGTGATGTTCGTTATATATAATGAACATAGGTTGGCTTGATCTCCCACCATCTACACAGTTCCCTACTGTTTGAGTTTGTTTTGTTCAAGGTTCTGTTGTAGCCTTAGTAAACAGCAAATATTCCCTAATAGTCATCAGTATCACCACTGTTAAAACATACTTGAGTAGGACCAAAAATAGTAGATTAGAAAATAGGCAAATATGTTATCTGAATGGTAGTGCATGACTGGTGCTATAAATGAAAATCGTTGCTCTTTAAGTTCATATTGTATCTTCCTATTGTTTCTCACATTTTACCTCTCTCCATTCACAGTGCATTTACTGAGTGTTCCTAAGATTAAGGTGTGGAGCTCAGGACTTAAAATGAGAGATACAGTCTTATGAATGGGTGTTGGTCTCTGCCTTTAAGAAACTCCCAGTCCATCTAAGGACTGTTCCTTAGCCTTTTCCTTTGTGATATGTTTTCTTCCTCTGCTTTGTCCATACATGTTATAAATTCTTTATTTTTTTCCCAAAGTTCTTAATGCTATATCCCTCTTTAGTCTTTTGAGCTTGATGATAGTGGGAGAAAACCCGTAATTGTCTTCTATGACTACAGATATATCTAGAAAAACCTTCACACCAAGATTGGCTTTCAGAGTGGCATATGCTGTTGACACTATGCCCAGTTTATGGTCTTTAGATGAACCTGCATCTAGTCTCTGGCCTGTTGTTTTGTTTTCCACTTTATCTCTTCCTCCTTTCTCCTCTACCCAGTTACTGATCTATAGAGTATGTAAAGAGACAGCTGTACTCCATATAAATTAGGATTTGAGTGGGCCTACCTAGAGTTACAACTAAAATTTCATTCTCATCTGTAAAATGATAATTAAAAAGCCTACTTTATAGTTGCTTTGAGCATTAAAGTGAGATGACATCCTACAGAGATAGGACCACTATAATTTATGTAAACGCTTAGTAACTTTGTTACTTGGGACAAATTACTTCATCACTGAACTAGTTTCCTCGTCTTTATTGGGTGGGGAGAGTTCATGATATATCAGTCACTCAAATATTTAAAGACTACTAAATTCTTCCAGATTCTGACAACAGATAAGCAACTAGAGAATGGAGGGCAGTGATTTACAAGGAAACATGTAAATCGCACTCACAGGGATTAGTGCAATAATATGAGTGAACAAAATGTGCTATAGTAATTTATGGAGGGCACCTGAAAATGTTACATAGCATTTTATTAGGGTTAAACAAGATACATGAAAAGTACGAAGTGTACTCAAAAGATGAAAGTTACATTTTTATCAATAGCCTCAAACTATTTTCTCACAAGACTTAAACTTTAGATGTGTTTATTTCTTTGAGCTAGGTTTTATTAGCTCTCTTCTTAAGAGTGTTAACTAGAGTACCCTGAAACTAATACTTTTCTCTAAAAAGAATTTTTGTTACCTATCACTTGCCAGTATTTATTACTGAATTAATTTAGGAAAATCTGGAAAATATGTTCTCATTTTTGGGAACTCAAATAATTTGGGAGTACTTTAAACTTTTCTGTAACGTTTGCATTTCTGTTTCTGAGACATTAAAATAAACAGAAGAGTAAATAATATGACAAAAGTCCTTTCTCTACTACCCCCTTCCAAGTTGATTATTTTAAACATTTTTTGCTTTAGCTTTTTGGGATGTTAATGTCAGGAAAGGAGAAATAAACTTTAACCCAGCATTTCATTTCCTTCCTGCAATAGGTACCATAAATTTCTTGAATTTTTCATATTTTGAGAATGGTATATATTGCTCATGTAAATAGAAATTAAAAAACTGATGTCTACATAATCTTATTAAATTAAGTAATAGTAAATACTGAGGTTGTATTATATTAATACTGTTCTAAAGTTTGTAAAGTCTTACAAAGAATGCTTTGGAAATGGGACTTCCTTTAGTCACTTGCTCATTTTGTGATTATTTTTTGCTGACTTTATGATTGCACATGGCTTATTGTTGAAAAACACAGTAATCTAAAATACTGTCAGAGATACTTATTAACATGCTGCCTCACAGTATATTCTTCCAAGACTTTTTGTGCTTATATAGCATAAGTTCTTTCAAAAATACTTTTAAAAAAAATTTAAATAGTTGTCTTCATTTTTATTAGCAATTTTCAAAGAATGCTGAAAAGATTGCACAATGAGCATCTGTATATCACCAGCTATGTCCCAACAGTTGTTAAAAATTTGCTATATTTGATTTTTATGTTTTTAAATTTTTCAAAGCATTTGAAGACTAATGCTTAATCCTTAAATCCTTCAGCATGTATTAATAAGGATTTAAAAACTAGAATACCATAACATCTAGGGAATTTGTTCCTTTTTCCTTAATGTTATCTAATATCCAGTCATTCAGATTTCCTCAGTTGACCCCAGATTGTCTTTTTTTAAAAGCAGTTTGGCCAAGCCATTATGGAGATAGTATTTTAAGTTTGCTAGTCTTTCTTAATATGTTGGCTCCTAGTTCCTGTCATAATAGTGCTTTCTGTATTGTTTTTGATGGTTGTGTTGTATTTTGTTGTCAGTAGTATTTATAGTTGACCAAATCCCCATGTTCAAAGCTCTATATCCTAGTTTTTCATGAGAGTAAACAGTGCTTCCATGCACACAGTAGGCATTTGGTAAGTAAATACTGAATAAAGGAACAAAGCATACATAAGAGCATGCTATGAAAGAAATATTTGTGGCATTCAAGAAATTTGTAGAACTGGAATGTAAAAATGTAATACTTTTGATACTTCTGCAAAATTGTCTTTTAGATAGACTCCTGTATTAATCATATGGTAAGTTTAGTTGTTGTATATGTATGACAGCATCTTGAATACATTAGTATTAACGAATATAAACCTTGATTGATTCATTGTCACTGCTATAGGTGGCACTCTCCTTACACCTATATCTACTTCCAAATTTTGCTTGGGCTAGCTTGACTTTTGCAACCTAGAATACCTTACAGTTTATTGACCCACTCTGGGGTCCCTGTTCCTTAAATGTCTTGGTAGGACCAACCTTAAAAGGGAGGATAGTCTAGAGAGCAATACAACCATCACTTGAAGACAACCTTTTATGGAGAACAGTTTAGATTTTTGTTTTTTGAAAGTAAAGTCAGACTTTCTTCATTGGTGAATTCAAATCTCTGCCTCTAGCAAAACAAATTACAAGCGACTGGTTAAGTGGTAAAGTTGGGCATTGAACCCATATTACCTAGTACAATGTTTTTTGAACTATGCTGTATCTTTTTCTTAAACCTGAACTTACCTCTCTTTTAAGTGTGCCACCACGTGTCACCCATAGAAGGTCAGAATAAGTGGTCCCCTTCCTTTAAGAAAGCTGACTCAAAAATGGAGGAAATTTAAGTTAATGGAAAAGTAAATGAGAAAGCAGAAAGTAAAAAACAACTCTACATCTTTGCCCTTTTGACGCTGATTATTACTTTTCAATGTGAGGTCAATTTGGAATTTTTTTCATGAACCAACTCATTTTGACTTTTCATGCATATTCATGGATGCCATGTATCTGTAGATAGGATCAGATTTCTGTTTGTGGAACTTTGAAATTAAAAGTTTGCTAAGTTCTTCCCCCTTCAGCTGTTTTAAATTATAAAGATAACATTTGCAGTTAAAAAAAGAAACCAACCTTGCAGTTAGAAATGAGTCCCCTCCCCAAAATGACAACTTTGGATTCATACCACACCTCAGAAGTTTGACAGTTTGTATATATTCTATTAAACCTTTTAACATTTACATACTAAACTTACCCATTTATGTGTTATGTTTATTTTTATATGTTAGAATATATAATGTGACTTCATTATTTTTACTGGTGGCATCACATTGCAAAACAGGGATATTTAATTGTTCTCATTGTTGAACCCTAGAAGTAGAATTTATTCTGGGTAAAAAGATTTTTCATAGGTTATTGCCAAAATGATCTACAGAAAGATTATTTTGAATTGCCATTCCTGCCAGAAGTGTCTGTGAGTGCCTTTTTCTTAACTTTTGGGAGTTCATTATGTACTAGAAATAAAAACTTTTATTGTGAATATTTTGTTCTGGTTTCAGATTATTTATGTAGCCAAACTGCCCTTTTTACTTTGCTTTATGTATAGTTATATTCATTTAAACTATTGATTAAATAAGATTCATTTTAAATAAATCTTAAGTTGCATGTTTTCCCTGGAAGATCTTTGCTTTGCCAAGATTACAAGGCTTTTTCCATGCATTATCTTCTAGCACTTTACTAGTTTGGTTTTTTATGGTTGAGTAATGGTGTGAAATAGATGTGTACTTCTATTTCCATCCATGGTTATCAGATAACTTCTACTTTCCATCCTGGGAAAATTATTTGATCTTTAAATATATACTTACCTAAAACGTGTACTATTTAGAAAACTAGTTCATTTAAAGAAAAAAAGATTAGAATCTGTGTCAGAGAAAGCTGGCTTGATTATTCTGTGTTCCGTGTTTTTTGAGAATAATTCATATTGTTTGTATTTAATACTTAAATTACCATTTGCTGTGAATTGAAGGCAAAGTATTACAGATAATGCTTCAAGGGATTTTATTATCAAATTTCCATATTATGTGTTTTTGAGAATCAGATTTTCCTAAGATTATAAAGTCAGTTGGTGGCAGGGAACTAGAGTATTTCTCTATACTGCTATTTTCAGCAAACACCTTTCATGTTGCAGATGTAAATACTTTAAAACAGCAGGTTGTTCACATTGTTTTTTGTTGTTTCTTTTTTTTTAAAGAACATTGGAAATGACTGCATTCCAGGCTGTGTGTGGTGTGCTGTTAAATAAACTTACTCAGACCCAGTTTTGCCTATATGCTGGAACATAATCTTTTTTCTAAAGACATTGTTTTAAATATTTATATATATATGAATTTGATCCCCATAACGTATGAATTTGGGATTATTTTCATGATACTGAAAGAAGTTTGCTGTCCTGTGGACAATAGCTATAAATAACTTGTTCTTTTAAACCATATAAAAGAATTCTTGTCTCTGTTACATCAAAACTTATATGAACCAGCTCAAGATAGTTGAAATTCTCTTAAAAAATCTTTTTTCTTAAGTAGCATGACCTGAATATCATTTAATGGCTGCTGTTTAGCTTTTAAATAACTATATCTGATTTGAGAATGAGACCTGAAACTTCCCAATCTTCTTCATCAGGCTGAGCTTAACTTTTTTTTTAATTCAGTACTTAGGCTGATACATACTTTGTTACCTACTGCATATGCAGGTAATATATAGAAAGACTTAAAAACATCTCTTTTTTTTGCTTTTGAGCATCTCTGATATTCATATTATTGCTGCCCTTTGATTAACTGGAGATATAATAGAACAAATAATATGACTTGCTCTGCCTGTCACTATCCTGTGAAATAGGCTGTTGTTTATATGGCCAACTCAGAGATGCACTAACTTATTTAGGAATATATACATAGTAAATGGAATTTAAGCCCAGTTCTGTGTGACTTCCAACCTTTTGCTGTAGGCTGTTGTATTTCATTTTGACTTTCTGCCAGTAGCGATCTATACAGTCTCACCTTTGAAAAAAATAATCTACATATATAGTAGCAAATAGAGTATTACTGAGATATATCCCCTTCTGATGGCTTTAAAACCTAGTTTTAATTATAAATATACTTAATTTAGTCTGTTTATAGATTTATACATTTCTTCAGGATAATAGGACTCTGGAATATCTCATCTAGGAATACAGAATTTCCCTTTACATAGAAGAAAGTTAATTTCTAGAGATGCTGATATTTCTTTGTAAATGCAGAGATATAAGAGAATTGGAGTTAAATAATGCAAAAGGCTAGAATTCTGTTTCCTTGGTTTCCTGTAGTACATTTATTGCATTTGAAAGTAGTCTATCATGTGGCTTTAGGGAAAGTGCCACACACCTGAGTTTCATAAATTAAAGTGAAAATACTGCAGTGTCTAAGCAGGTAGTGTCTTAAAGATCTTTCTGTTGGGTGATGGTTCTTAATGTTTTCACATCACACATCTCCTTATGTTTAACAGCTATTGACTGTCATTCCAGAAAATACCCATATGTGCAAAATTTTTCATAGAATTTCTGGACTTTTCCAGGGCTTTCAACATTGGAGCAGAAGAAATCTGATTTCTTCATGTCATTAAGAGTATGTTCAGATTGCTCTGTTGTTTGTTCCTGAGGTATCATTTTCTAGACTAATGCACTATGCCCAAAGTAATGTTGAAAGCTGGACTGTTTTACTTTTGCTAAAAAATGTGTTCTGCCTTGTGTAACTTTAATATCTAAAAATACAAATTTTCAAAAAGAAAGTTTAAAAATGTTGGTGTTATACAGGCATTGTATGTTGTGTGCTGTGTTATTTTGTTGTTCTCAGCTTTACTTTGGCCATTAGGAAGTTGTGAAATGTGGGGGTTTTGTGTACTGACTTTGTATTACCTTTTTTTTTGCTTTTTAAAAGATATTTTCATACTACTCACCATAATAACCCTTCAGATAGTATGTTTATAACTATTTGTTGAATGGAAAAATGCAAACATTCGAATGAGTTGTATAAATTGACTTTTCCATTGAAAATTTCACCAAAAGAGTTCATTATGACTTGGATTTTTTTAGCTTAAACAAATTTACTGGATAGTCATTCATTCACTTACTAATCTTTTAAGTGGAAGTTTCCTAAGCTGACAACAGGATGTAAAGATAAATAAAATATAGTCCCATTCATGCATAACTAACTCTAGTAGAAAGACTCATAAACAAAGAGGTCTGTTGATTGAGGATATATGTAGGCTATAGTGGGGGGCACAAAGGAGGAAGTGATCAGTTTAAGAGACAAAATACCTGAAAATACATCACAGAAGCTGTGCTCTGGGGTATATACAAGGAACAACCATTTTAGCAGAGAGAGCAAGCTGACTCAAGTGATTAAAGTAAGCCACAGGTAATCAGAGTCCAAGTCCCTTGAGGGCTTGGGCTAAGGAGTATGCACTTGTAGGTAGATGTGTTTGAGGGGGATTGCCCTGCAAATATAGAGGGTGAAATGGAGGAATCTAGCAGTGTAAACTCCTAATTTTAAAATGAATTTAGAGATTTTCAAAGACAGTAGTTAGCAATATAACAAACCCTTATTACCTGTTAGCTTCAACAGTTAGCAACATACATTGTTCTATTTATACACCGCTACCTCCCCAGTTATTTTAAAAGCAAATTTATACAAGTCACAAATTAGCAGAGTAATTATCTAACAAAGTGGTTCTCAAGTCTAGCTGTGCAGCTAAATTGTGTGACTAAATTATACATCTTGGTAAACACATGCAGTTCGCATCTCATAGCTACTAAGTCAGATATTCATATTCTCAGACATTTTCAGTTTTCAGAATAACTCATTAGAGAATTTTTTTAAGATCTACCTTCAGCAACTTTCAAATATGCAATACAGTGTTAGCTGTAGTTACCATGTGGTACATTATATTCCATGCCTTAATTTTATGATAGTGTGAATATTTTCACCCTCTTCACCAATTTTGCTTCCACCACTCCCCTCTGTATCTATGAGTGCGGCGTTTTGTGGGTTTTTTTGTTTCACATATAAGTGTGATCATATGGTATGTCTTTTTCTCTGACCTATTTCATATAGCATAATGTCTTTAAGGTCTGTCTTGTGTTGTCACACATGGCAAGGTATATCTTCTTTTGTAAGTAAACAGTAATATTTAGTAGTATATTCATACCTCCATTTCTTTATCCGCTTATAAATCTGTGGACACTTAGGTTGTATCCATATCATGACTATTGTAAATAATAGCAGCATGGATGTGCAGATGACTATTTGATGTCCTGTTTTCTTTCCTTTGGGTATATACTCAGAAGGTGGAATTGCTGGGTCAAAAGATAGTTTTAGTTTTTTTTCTATACTGTTTTCCATAGTGACTGCACCAGCAGTGCACAAGGATTCCTCTTTCTCCGTAGCCTCACCAACACTTATTTCTTGTTGGTCTTTTGTTTGATGATAGTCATTCTGACAGGTGTGAAAATGATTAATGATTAGTGTTGCTGAGCATCTTTTCATGTCCTCTTGGCCAGCATACATCTTCTTTGGAAAAATGTCTATTCAGATCTTCTGCCTATTTTTAAACATTTGTTATATTTATATATTTTAGGTATTAACCTTTTTGATATCAGGTATGAGTCTCAAATATTTCTCCCATCTTGCTATTTTTGCCTGTGGAACCGCAGACTCTCGTCGCCCGGGGTACCACAGACTCAAGCAATCCCCAGCCTCAGCTTCCCAGGTAGCTGGGATGACAGGCGCGTGCCACCACGCCAGGCTATTTTTTTGGAACTAGGTCTTGCTATGGGCCCCAGGCGGGGCATGAGCCACCGTGCCCGGCAGGTAGGATGCCTTTTTGCTAATTGTTTTCCTTTGCTGTGCAGAAACTTTAGTTTGGTGTATAGTCCCACTTGTTTATTATACCTTTTGTTACCTTTACTTTTAGTGTCAATTCTAAAAAAGTATTGCCACGACTGATATCAGGGAGTTTATTCACTGCCTATTATTTCCTTCTGGTTTAGCAACTTAGGTCTTACATTCAACTTTTTTAAATTTGTTTTGACTGACTTTTTGTGTGTAGTATAAGATGGTGATCTTTCATTCTTTGCATTTAACTAACCAGTTTTCACAGCATGATTTCCCTATTGTATATTCTTTACTGCTTTGTTGTAAATTTGCTGAACAGATATGTGTGGCTTTTTCCCCCTGGGTTCTGTTTCATTTGTTTTTTCCCCCCTGGGTTCTCTGTTTTATTGTTCATTGTTTCATACTTTTGATTACCATAACTCAGTAATATGGTTTGAAGTTAGAGTGTGGTGCCTTCCACTTCTTTCTCATGATAGCTTTGACTTTTGGTGTTTTTGGTTCCATACAAGCTTTGGGATCTTTGTTCTATTTCTTTGACTAATGTCTTTGGGATTTTGATAGGGATTGTACTGAATTATAGGTTGTTTTAAACAATATGGATATTCTAACAGTATCCTAATCCATGAGCACAGACTATATTTTAATTTGTGTTGTCTTCAGTTTCTCTCATCAGTGTGTTATAGTTTTCAGTGTACAGGTCTCTTACCTCCTACATTATCCTTAGATATTTTATTCTATTTGATGTGATTGTTTTCTTGAGTTCACTTTCTACTAGCTATCAGTGTGTAAAAGCAACAGGTGTTTGTATATTGATTTTGTGTCCTGTGTTTATTCTAGTGATTTTCTTTTATGAGATCTTCAGGGTTTTCTACTTAAAACTTGTTAGCAAATATTGACAGTATCATTTCTGCCTTTCCAGATTTTATGTTTGTTTGTTTCTTTTTCTTTTTCTTTTTTTTTTTTTTGAGACTAGGTCTTGCTATTTTTGCCCGTGGAACCACAGGCTCTTGTTGCCCATGATACCACAGACTCAAGCAATCCCCAGCCTCAGCTTCCCAGGTAGTTGGGATTACAGGCGTGTGCCACCACGCCCAGCTATCTTTTTTGGAACTAGGTCTCGCTTTGGGCCCCGGGCGGGACTCGAACCACGATCCCTAGCCCCGCCGCTTCATAGGCTGAATGAAGCTTACAGGCACCAGCCACCGTGCCTGGCCTTGTTTGTTTCATTTTCATGCCTAATTGCTTAGACAAGGACTTCCAGTACTATGTTAACTAAAAGTAGCATGCATGGTCATCCAGCTCTTACATATGTTGGAGGAAAAGTTTTTAGCTTTTTACCATTTAGCATAAACTGTGAGCTTGTCATAAATTACCTTTACTATTAGTTGATGTGTATTCCCCATATACTATTTTGCTGAGAGTTTTTATCATAAAAGGATTTTGAATTTTGTCAAATGCTTTTTTTCTATCAAAAGATAATTTTTAGTCTTCATTTTGTTAAAGTGGTGTGTTGCATTCATTGACTTGCAGGTGTTGAACTATCCTTGAATCCCTGGAACAAATCCCACTTGGTGTGTATAATCCTTCTAATGTTTTGTTGTATTTGATTTGCCCTTTTTTTAAAGATTTTTTGCACTATTCATCAGGGATATTGGCCTGTGATTTTTATTTTATTTTATTTTTTTGGTGGTGTGCTGGTCTGGTTTTGGTGACAGGGCCTTCTAAAATGAGTTTTGAAGTGTCCCCCCTTCCCTCCCTTCTTTGGAAGAGTTGAGAGGTTTGGTGTAAATTATGTTTAAATATTTGAAAAAATTCAACAGTGACACTGGTTCTGGAGTCTGATAGAAAGTTTTTTGATTTATTGTCCTTTCTAGTAATTAGTCTGTTTAGTTTTCTCGATTTTTCAGGATTCATTTCTTAGGCTGTTTATTTCTAAGAATTTATTCATTTCTTCTAGGTTGTCCAATTTATTAGTTTATACTATTTATAGTCATTTCTTAGAATTATTATTCTATGGGATCTATAGCAATGTCTTTCATAACTGGTTTCATTTGAATCTTCTCCTTGGTTACCTCTAGCGGAATGTCAGTTTGATCTTTTCAAAAAATGTTAGCTCTTAATTTCATTGATCTTTATACTGTCTTTTTAGTTTAGTTTTCATTTTATTTCTTATTGAAGTGTCAATACTTATGTGTTTAAGGAGTACAACCTCACACGTTGGCGATGTAGGTACCACATCATGCCCACCACCAAAGGTCTAGGTACCATCCACTATTATCAAGTTGACTCCCTCTACCCATTCTTCCCACTTTCCTATCTTTGATGTGTTTTTTTCCTACTGACTTTGGGCTTTGTTCTTTTTCTAATTCCTTGAGGTGTAAAGCTAGGTAGATTATTTTTCTTGGTTTTGTTATACTTTATAATTTTGCTTTTTGTGCTTCCCATAGTTTTGATATGTTGTGCTTACATATTTGTCTCATATTTTTCTTTTGGTTATTTAGTAATACATTACTCTTAAGGTCTTTTTATAAGTGGCTTGATTTCTGATTAGTTTGTTTTCCTTACGACTAAATGCTGCCTGTGTCCTTTCTTAGTAAAGGTTACTTATTAGTGGCAGGCTTTTCTGTGGTTCTTTGCCTTTGATTAAAGGTGGATGGATAATCTTAGTTTTCTGTTAGAGGTGGGCAAAAGTGGAAAACTTCTTGCTGTTTTGGGACAGATCCAGCCACAGTAAGGAAGCAGGGTTGAAAGACAGATGATTCTTAAAGAGTAACCTAGTATTATTACAGAGCACCTTTTTAAAATGTGTATGAAGGCATCTCTTTCTTCTCTTTACCTTAATTTGTTTGCATAACTTCTTGCTGTTGGCATTGTTTTACTTTCTGCTGGGAATACTAAAAGGTGCTCCTTCTCTCTGTTGACCATCACTATGTTTGGTAAGGCCCTATTTTGTTGTATGATTCTTATGCCAGTTTATGGCATATGTATTCCAAATATATTTTCTTACGTATTTGGAAATCATGAGAAAAAGGAAAACTCCTGTTATCTGTAGCTCTCGAGGACAAAAGGGTAAATACAGTGTATCCGCTAAGTTCTCAGATAACCACTCACTCCTCCAAAGTCAGTGTTGGAGGTTTCAGATTCCACTTTTTTGGTTTTCCTGCCTGTATCTTCGAGTAGACTGCAGTACAGAGAAGCATCAGGAACAAGTACTTTAAAGTAGAATGTTTTAATATTTTGAAGGAGAGACTCTCAAGGTTTTTCTTCAGATCATTTCTAAATTTGTCTTGGGTGAGTACAAATCTATTCTTTAGTTTTTCATTATTATTTCTATCAGTGTCCAGTAAAATCTGGGTCCGGAAGTTCTCAGTGACTTGTTTTATGTGACCATGGATAGAGATATTGGTATCCATAGGAAGGGGACAGTAGGATGATAGCTAGATTTTGTGTATGATTGAGTTCTGGATCAGATTTGAGTTTGATTCCAGGTTCTATCTTTTAATGGGTATATTCGTCTTGGCATAAGTGAACTGGAAACAGTTTTCATTTCTTTATTAAAAAGGTTAGAGATAATGCATAATAAATAGGTGATCAATAAATTTTGGCTGTTAGGTTGATAAATGGATTCTCAGACTATTTGTGGGGTGGATATACTAATTAGCAATTGAACAAGAGAAAAATGTCACATGGTGTTCTTTTTAATAGAACAGTTGATGTGATGTCTGCATCTCTGTAATAAAATAGTAAATAATAGACTGGGTTTCAAAATTCAACCTGCTGCTTTTTGATGTGGTTGATCTGGGCAGTTTTCACATGACTTTCAGAGATTGTGGCGAGGCAAAGTGAATCAATTCAAGGTAAAAAAAAGTAGAGTATTGGTGCCTCTAAGCATGTCTATTTTAAAAACTTCAATAACATTTTTGCGTAACTCCAGAGAATTTTAGGGGCCATTGATTCACATTCATACATGTGTACAGCATTTTGAACATACCAATGATAAAATCAAACCAATAATAAATCAGTAATTACTGAGTACTTTCTTTGTGCCAAAATCCAGGATTAAACAGCAAAAGATGGAGGAAAGAAACTCCCAAGAGTAGCCATCAGTTAATATCTGATGTTTGTTTAGACCATAGTGTTCATAATTTGATGTGTCCTTTTGCTTAGTAGTCACTGTTTTCTTACGACAAGTTTTATAAACATCGTAAGAAGATGCATAATTTTAGAAAATTTGGGAAATCTGGAAATCATGAAGCTTAAATAAAATTGTGTTGTTCTGCCACCTAGAGGCAAACGCTGATATTTCTTACCTTCTCAGGATTTGATTCCTCATATACACACCACCCATTATTTTTCTTTCCTTCCCTGTGGCAAGCTTTTTTTTTTTCATTAATAGTTAAAAGAGTGATCTATGCAAAGCACATATGAAGGAATACTTTAATCAAGTTTTAAGAGATTAGAGAGATTATTGTTGTTCTCTGGTTAATATTTATGCTGTTCAAAACATCAGTTTTTGTCAATGTTAAGGTGAAATAAAAACTAAATAAACAGTACCCTACTCTCAACATTCTTAGGAACTTAGCTTTCCATTATCTTCTCTTTCCACCATCGTTCTTGTCTATCTTTCAATAACTGTAATTCTCTTCTTGCAGTTACAGCCAGCCTTTTTGAAAAGCATTTTCTGCGCATACCATCTTACTGCTTCACTTCCCATTGAGTCTGACTCACTCCAGTCTGGTTTCCTTTCCTACCACCCCATGGAAACTATTACTTGTCAAGTTTTTCTGTTCCAATGTCAATGGACATTTCACTGTATATCTCACTTTGATGTTTGACACAATTAGTCTGTCTTTTTTTTTTTTTTTTTTCTTTTGAGACTAGGTCTTGCTATTTTTTTCGCCTGTGGAACCGCAGGCTCTCATTGCCCTGGGTACCACAGACTCAAGCAATCCCCAGCCTCAGCTTCCCAGGTAGCTGGGATGACAGGCGCGCACCACTACGCCCAGCTATTTTTTTGGAACTAGGTCTCACTACGGGCCCCAGGCAGGACTCGAACCACGATCCCTAGCCCCTGCCGCTTCGTAGGCTGAAGCTTACAAGCACGAGCCACCGTGCCCGGCTAGTCTGTCTTTTTACCATCTTTTTGTCTTTCATGAGTCTGATCACTTAATTTTCCTTCTACCTCACTGGCCTCTGTTTTGCTAGAGTTTTCCCTCCTTTGCCTTACCTTTAAGTATTAGACCAAATAAGAACTCATTTCTGGGCCTTTTTTTAAGTGATCATCTCCAGATATGGCTTCAAGTACATACTTTTCCAGTTTGACATGTATTTGCAAGCCTGTCATGTGGAAGACACTGTGCTAGATTCTAAGAGCTTAATGTGGAGAATCAAACCAATTATTGTAATTGATACTGTGAGAGAAATGGCACTATAATAGAAAAATAATTAGGCCAACTTTAGGTGTGGGTTGCTATGGCAAGCCACTTTCAGTGAAAAATTAATTCCTTGGGTGGAGTAGCTGTGAGAAGGGTGGAAGTGTGGGCGGGAACATTTGAGAATAGCACTAACAAAGGTCTAAAGGTCAGAGAGAACTTAGAGTGCCCCTGAAACTAAATGGAAAAATTAATGTGGTTGTGCAGAGAGGAGATATGGGGAAAGAGTTCCAGGACTCAAATCATGCTAGGGTCCTATGGGTAATGTTTAGAGTTAGGATATAGAAAGATTTTTTTTTTTTTTTTTCAGTAAGAAAGTAACATGAACTGATTTATATTTTAGCAAGATGATTTTTACTGCTCTCTGGAGAATAGATGGGGTGAAAGTATGTGGAAGTAGAGAAATTAGTTATCTATATTTCACAGTTCAGGAGTAAAAGCATTCAGAAACTGAATTGTCCTGCTCATATATACAAGCCTGTATTCTGATCTTCAGGTGTTTCTGAAAACTTATGAATCACCCAAAGTTTTTATTAATATACAAATAGATTCTTTGGATCTGGATGGGGCTTATGGTACTGCATTTTTTAATAACTCATGGATGATGTCAGTGTGTTGATCTTTTGACCATATTTTAAATAGTAAGACTAGTCTACCATTAGCTGTTATTCCACTCAATTGATGAGTCAGATTTACAAACTCTAGGTATCCTCTACCCTTCAGCTGGTTGGTATTGAAAGTAATTCTAAATTTGACCAACCAATGATTATTATATTACACTGCTAGTCATATGTTAGCAGATGACCCTCACCCTTAGTATATTTTAATTGTACACATCCATCTTTCTGTAAATTCTTTTGAACAGAGATTTAAATCTCAAAAATAATGGCTTTGCAGGAATGAATAAGGGGAAATTGGTAAGTTAAATAAAAGTATGTAAGTAATGGTAATAGTTTTGAATGGTGGTACATGATATTTCACTAGTTTTCTTAAAATTCATCTTTCTAACCTAAGTTTGGAAAGAGATATTTATTACCAATAGAAATTGCTTGGTGTTCAATGTTCTGGTTCTGACACAAAGACAATAGGCCATTTTCAAGGATTTGTTTAGAGCTAACTTCTTTTTGGAGTCTTTTTTAAAAAAATACATGTATATACTGGGATTTTTTTTTCTGTTTTACTTCTAAGAATTAGGCAGAACTCGTTCCCTCATCATTAGCGTTCCCATCTTTAATGAGACTGACAATGTCTCAGCTTCTCACCTTGTGTCCCAGCTTCTTCTCTTGGAATAATTTTTGAATAATGGATCCAACAATGTAGAGGAATCTGTCAAAAATTTGTGTTTTCATCTACAGGCATAATAAAGCATAAAGTTAATAGCATGTTATTAAAACAGGCATTTAGGAGTCAGAGGGGCTTGGATATAGGTCTTGGTGGCAGCATTTTACTGGCCAGAAACTGATTCTCTGAGTTTTGGTTTTCTGTTTGTAATTGAGGACAAAACTTGACTTGATTGATGAGGATTGTGCAAAGGGATATTAGATGAAGCCTCTGAGCAGCGTGCTCAAAGAATTTTCTTCGGGATATTTAAATGGGTGAACTTTCATTAGGTGCCATTTGTAAAAAATGGTTCTGTGTCAAGATTTCTCAGAGCCCTTAGTAATGTCGTTCAGCCATGTGACTGTCCTTAAAGGAAGGGAAATTTCATTTGTATCATTTCCCAAATTATCTGTACCTCATCTTCCTTCATAGAGCAAGATGCTCTAAAATGCTTTGAAAAACAAGCCTGAGTATTGTCTGACTTGTAGTGGGCACTTATAAAACATTATCCATCCCCACCAGCTTAGAAGTAGAAAACTAGGGGGAAATGTTTGAGGTTTTTTAAATTGGTGTCCATAATAGATTGAAATATTTCTTGCAGCAAAATTATAGGTGAAGGAATAACTTTGCATTTGTTAAAGGGGTAATGCATTTGAACTTCAGTCTGTCATCTGAAACTATGAAAAATTGGAACCCAAACACTTTGAAAACAAAAAAAAAGCCATATGTACTTGCTCTCCTAGAACTTTGACATGTAGGGCATGAGCATGCCCCTAAGCTTGACAAATTAGTTGCTTTCACTTGCAACTTTGGATATATAAACGACTAATACATATAGTCTTTGACAGCGCAGAATTATTCTGCCACCAGAATTAGGTTCTAGGAATCTAGAGTGTTGTTGGCAGCAGAGGTACTCCCAATTCAGCTGAATCTGTGGGAGATTCTCGGCTATACTTCTAGACTGCCTAGCCTCCTTGGTTCCTCCTGATTTCTGAGTGTGGATTTCTGAGCCTTCCTGTTGAAAGTCTGAACTATCACTTAACTTTCTAGCAACACTTTTCTGCTGTAGTCAGCCAGTCTGTTCTTAACCTAGGCCCTTGAGAGTTCTTTATATATTCTACATACTACATAGGAATTGCATATATTTTCTCTGGTAACTTTTATGCTAAAGTCCATCCCTTTTTAAAACTGGTATATGAGTGATACGTAACATCTTAGTTCCAGGTGTATACCGTAATGATTCCATATTTTAATGTATTGTAAAATGATCAGTCTATTAATAGTTAACCTCTATCATTACACAGAATTTTTTTCTTGTGATGAGAACTTTTTAAATGTGTTCTCCTAAATTCCACATACAGCTAATATTATTAACTATAGTTAACATGCTGTGCATTGCAACCTCATGACTTAAGTAGAAGTTTGTACTTTTTGATTCCTGTCACCTGTCTACACCCTTCCCTCTGCCTGAAGCAACCACCAGTCTTCTCTGTATCTATGAATTTCAGTTGAGATTATTCTAGAATGTACACAGAAAGGCAAAGAAACTATGAAAGCTAAAATTCTGAAAAAGAGGGAAGAGTCACTCTATTCACTTTTGTGGGTTATATTTCATATAGTTAGGTAGATACAGATATATGCAGTACTCATAGAGTTACAGCAGCAATTTCTGCTATATCAATTACTGTGTTGTTTTCTTAATCATAAACATGCTATATCAATATACTTAGATCTTCAGTTTTAAAAATCATTTTATAGTTTGTATTTATAAGTTCTATACATGTTTTATTAGATTTACAGCTGTTTTAGCAATTGTGGTTGATGTTGTATATTAAACTTAGGATTCCATGTGTCCTTTGCCAGTATGTAGAAAAATGATTGATTGTAGTTTATTTTGTGTCCTGCAACTTCGCTGAATTAACTTATTCTAGATTTTTTTTGTACATTTCTTGAAATTTTCTACTTAAATACCCTTTGTCATTTTCAAAACTGTCTGCAAAAAGAGCTAATTTTATTTCTTTCTGACCTGTATGCCTGTATTTCCTTCTTTTACCTTATTGCAGTGGCTAGACTTCCAACATTATGTTGAATGAAAGTGGTGAGAACAGATGTCCTTGCCTTGTTCCTGAGTTTGGGAGGAAAGCAGTCAGTGATTTGGGTTGTATGGTGTTGTGGCTGACTGCTAATTCCTGCCGCCACAATAGTGAGAAAAAGTAAGCCTGAAAGTAAGTGTACAAATAGTTCATTTATAGTTTCCACTACATGAATTTGATTGTTACCAAAATCCACATGACCTCATTTTAGATGTTTTGAGGTAGTTGGCAATAGACATTCATTTTCTATTAGTTGCTGGGGTTTTTTTTGTTTTTAATTTTTATTCTGTTTTTGTTTCTTAATCTGGAATCATCCTAATTGTAAAGTGTAGAGGGGAAACATCTTTCTTTTTCCTTCAAAAGTGGCCTCTACAGAAATATTTTAGAACATATTCTGGATTTGTCACCAATTCATTCTGAATGTCCATTGGTT
The DNA here is from genome assembly GCA_004024945.1 of Uropsilus gracilis. NCBI lineage: Eukaryota > Metazoa > Chordata > Mammalia > Eulipotyphla > Talpidae > Uropsilus > Uropsilus gracilis. The sequence continues at coordinate 84,578 of PVHY01002188.1, read as the reverse complement.
AAATGGATGCCAGTTAGATGCCATTTCCATAATACTGAGTATACTAAATATAGGCCATAAACTGCTTAAAATTTAATTTGTGTTTGTTCAACTTTATATTATGGCAGCCTTCTTGGGGGATGGGGATGGACATTGACCTCCAGTGACTCCTCATAGCAAAGATTATTAACAGCAGAATCTCTGGCATGTAAAAAACCTGCAGTTCACCTCTACCTCTGTGTATGTCCTTGTTGCTAATGGGGAAAACATTTATTTCTTCCTGTGCATTGGCCAGAGCATCTTGAAGGATCTGTATGCCATCAGAGATCAGTTAGGTTTATATTATTTGAGTCTTCCAAATTCCATGGTCTTAAAATGATTGCTGTGCTGCTCGGGACATTTTTATGAGTCTTAGACTCATTTTCTATTAAAACAAAAATTATTGTGTTGCCACTGTTCTTATGATGCAGCTAAATTATTTTTATTGATTATGAACTGTGAGGATACAAAGACTCACAGATATAGTCAGTCATACATAATCCTTTTTGGTTGGCGGTGAGTTAACATTTTGATGCATATCCCTTCTAAGTTGCTTTCTTTAGACAATAGGTTTCTACAGTTCATTTTGTTGTATAACCTTTTTATTTTACCATGAAAATCTTTGTGGGTTATTACAGGATTGTCTGTAATATTTTTAAAAATTGTGTAATATTTCATGTAAAACCAATCCTATTTCGGGCATTTGATAATTTCCAATTTTTCGTTGTTATACTCCCGCATCATGGAGTCTTGTGGTTAAATATTTGTAGCATCCTTGTGATTTTCTTTGGATAAATTCCCAAAAATGAAATTGTTAAGTTTACCAGAAAATTTCAGGAATATGGTAAATTTTCTGCTCCAGGGGTATGTTAAAGACATCATTCTATGTAAAAGAATTTTTAAAGACATTCTAATTTTGGCTTAAGTTGATTACAGTTATGCAACATATGGCTGTATGCCAATTTTATCTGGAGACATTCTTTTCTCCTCTCAATGGTATCTCATACTTATGCCTCTGAGTTGGCGTGGCATCATAACTCCAGTTTTTACTTTATGTATTTTTGCATGCTCTTCATTGTTTATTATATTTGTTAATAGATCAAACCATCTATTGCTCAAGATTGCCAGTTTAAGTTCTCACTACTTTGGGGGTTTTCTTTTCAGATTATAAAGCAGAAAATCGAAAACATGAAAGTAGACAGGACTAAGCTGAAAAAGACACCGACTGAAGCTGTAAGTATCCAAAACTTGCTATGCCTAATTTCTCACATCAGAAAAAAAATGTATGCTATATATTTACCATTATGGGTCATTCAGATATGTTATCACATACATACAAAGTACAGTAAAAAGGCAACTTGTCTTGAAACAGATTTTCTTTTGAACTTCTCTTGATTGAAAACTAGTGTTTGAAAACTAGTGTATAAGCTAGTAACCATTGAAAGTGAGCACTAGACAGTTTATGTCTATATGTACAGTAAGTCCTCACTAAATGATAAAATCAACTTTAAGCATAACTGTACATTGAAACCATTATATTATAGGCTAATTAATATAAACAAATTTAAATCCTTGCCAAATATTTGTCACAGAAATATCACCAGACTTCTATATTAAGACTCAGAAATACCAAACAGTGATTTGCATTCACTTTCTAACCCACTTACTCCAATTCCCAGTACCTCTGGACACATGGGGAGGAGGCGAAATCAACCCTCAACAAAATGCCATTCCAGTGCAGGGTGCAACGCACACACCCATGTTCTCTCCAGCTGGCACAGTTTAGTTACAGCTTTAATCTCATGTACATCTGGTTTGTGGGAGGAAACAAATACCTGGAGAGAAACCACAGACATGGGGAGAACATGCAAAGTCCATACAGAGACCTTTGCCACTGCCTCAAATCCACTTTTTCCTTAATCGGTGTTACAAAGAAATGTTGAGTGAAATGATGTCACTTGAAGACCTGTACTTGAAATAGGTTCTCTGACTACTGTCTAGCAGACATGGATTGAAATTCTGTCTATACTTAAGGGCTCTCTCAATTTTACTTTCTAGAAAATAAAAGTTTTAACAAACTCTTTAGATTTTTCATGAGGCTGTTATTTTGGCTTTCTTTATTTTATTACTTATTTTTAATTGCACTATTCAGTTCAACTTGTATATTAGGAGACCATGTCAGTTTATCTATGCTGTGTAGAAATCCCAGCTTCAGATTAGTAATTCTGTCTGCTAGCTTGAACAACATTCTTAGATTAAGAAAGAATTTTAACCCCATGTGCACAAATTTTTGAATTTGGATCTTAGTATAGACATGGATTTGAATCTTACTAGATTTTTTTGGCTGAAAATTTATTAACTGGTTCCCTCAGCTGTAAAACAGGATTGATCCCTCCTTGTAAGTCAGTTGCAGTTGCTTAGCAAAGGATCCTTCAGCATATGGGGGTGTCTTTTAAAATTTGTTACATGGGGGTTTTGCTGCTCTATTTTGCATTGCTTTTTTTTTTTTAATAAGAACTAACACTTTCATTGCCATTAGGACTCTTCCTAGGTGCCTTACACATGTCAACTAATTTGATCTCGAAAATAATAGTAGGAATTGTTATAACTTTTTTAAATGAAAATTGAGGCATAAAGAGATTAAGTGACCAAAGGTCACCAAGATGATGAGAACAGCAGAATGGGAACCCAAGCTCAAACATCTGATTCTAGAGTTGGGAGCTCTTCTGAAATCTAATAATAATGTAAATGCAATGGAGGGACAGAGATGCGAAGACCTTAATGGGCTAATTGATGTGATTTTAATAATTCCTCAACAGTGAGCAGTTTCAGGGTGGAGTTGGAGAAAGGTAAAAGATTAGTTCTGCCTTTAAAGATACAATTCCCCTTTATGCATAGTTAGGTATGTTTTTTCCCAGAACACAAAAATGGTCTCATCAGCCATGGAATAATAGAGTAAACATTCATCATTTCATCTTTATCTGTATAGATCTTGTGAAATAAGGAGAAGGTGGAACTTTGCTTTGAAGATGCCCAAATCATGGCATTTACTTTTTAGGTCTGCCAGACATCCAGGGGGCTCAGTTTCTTCTTGCAGTTTTGGAGAGTGCCCCTTAGGTGCTGCTCTTGAGGGTAGGGGGTTTGGGTGGAAGTTTCAGCCCAATGCATTTTTCCCAAGCATTTTGGTTACTGTGCAGCAGAGGGTGCTGCAGTAATGTTCAGTATAATCCTAGGGAGATAATCATCTTACTAAAAGGGGTGCAGTTTAAGCCCAGGGAGGTTATCAAAGGACCCATGGTTCTCTTTGTCATACAACTTTAATACCCAGAGCTCATAGTAGACCGTTCTTCTACACCACTTTTCATCATGTTGGATACCTTCCTAGACCACTCAGAGCTGTGATATAGTTGAGATGAAAGTTCAACCCTGTGGGGGGGGGTGTAAAGTGGGTGCAGTATGAACCCACACCCAGGAAGAACACAGGAGCTGCAGAGACTGGTGTGAGCAGTTGATAGACATTTTCAGATTTGTTATCCTTAGGTAATTTGTGCACTCATGCCATTCATTTTGTGTTTATTTAATGATGTATATATTAAGTATATTCATTTTTCATACCTATGATACTTTCATTTTCTCTTGATTTTTTTTTTTTTGCGTTTTGGGATGTAAAATTTTTTTTGACAGTTTGTACTCAGGTATCTTTGCAAAATGAAGGACAAAAAAACTTGTCTTTAGAAATTGTACAAATCAGAACAGGGACTTTAGTTTAAGAAAATAAAAAATATAATGGGTCCTAGTGTACATATGCGTAAGACTATAGCATGATAATTCCAGGGATAATAAATTGATAAATAATGATAGTATTCATCAAGAAATCAATGCCAATATTCATCAAGAAATCAATGCCAGCATAATTATTTGACTTGTGAAGGTAGGTGACTGTTAATGTGTTTAAGCTAATCATTTAAAAGTTAAATATTTGTTAGAGAAATTACAGGAGAAAGAAGCATGTAGGTCAATATTTACCTAGTCTTAATTGATTAGATGATTAGATTAAAGCAAAAGAGAAAAAAATAATATGCTCTATCCAAAATAAAAAAGAACATCATAATCCGGGAAAAATACTTGTTTTCCAGTAACATATCTTTGAGCCGGGCACGGTGGCTCGTGCCTGTAAACTTCAGCTTATGAAGCAGCTGGGGCTAGGAATCGCGGTTCAAGTCCCGCTCGGGGCAGCACAGCGAGACCTAGTCCCAAAAAATAACTGCGCGCGGTGACGTGCACCTGTAATCCCAGCTACGTGGGAAGCTGAGACTGGGGATTGCTTGAATCCGTGGTACCCCGGGCAACGTGAGCCTGCAGTTCTATGGGCAAAAATAGTGAGACCTAGTCTCAAAAAAAAAAAGAAAGAAAAGAAAAAAACTCACTATCTTTAATAACTAAAACAGTTGGAGAGGTGACTATCCCACTGATAAAATGCACTTAAGCCATTTCAGAAAAAAATACATCTAATAAACTCCCAGAATAATTCAGCCTTGTAGATAATCAGGGAAATACAGATTAAGATTTTTTTTTCCTTTTGTGGTAGATTATTTCCTTGGAATCATACCTGCATACAAATTTATATCTCACAGCATTTGCCAGCTGCCAGGAAAATTACTTAGGATGAACTCCTAGAAGTGAAAATTTTAGATTATTGTATATCTTTTAAAGGCTTGAAGATACCTGTTTTCCTTGAGCAGCATACCCAGTGTCTATACTGTGGTCAATATGAGATTTTAAGAAAGACAATTTGAGTATCAGCAGAAGTGCAAAGAATTTTTCCCTAGATCTCATCTTTATTGGAGTTAATCTGTGTAAACCATGGCAGTTGGTATGCAGCCTTGAATTACCAAATGCTTTTTTTAGATTACCATGAGTAAGGAAAATCATACTCAATTTTCATTTACTTACTAGGGAACAGACCGTAAAGGATCTGTTCCCGCTGCATTCAACAAATTTCTTATGTATGTGTATTTTTGATTAATTTTATTGGCAAACTTCAGTGGTGCATTAACCATTGCTTTCCTGTATTCTATCAGACTATCGTACATTTTGCAAATTTCAAGGGCCCTGAGGACTTTCATGCACCTGATAAGCAGAATATCATGCTGCTAAAGATGCTATTAGGCTAACTTGATCTCTTGATCTTTTATGTTGACTATATAAGCAAGCACTTTAGATGCCTTAGACATAGTATACCAGATTGTTGGGTAAAATCTTCAAAAGCCAGGCAAGGTGGTTCGTGCCTGTAAGCTTCAGCCTATGAAGCGCCTGGGGTTGGGGATCACAGTTCGCGTCCTGCTTAGGGCAACACAGCGAGACCTAGTTCCAAAAAAAAATAGCTGGGCGTGGTGGCGCACACCTGTAATCCCAGCTGCCTGGGAAGCTGAGGCTGGGGATTGCTTAAGTCCATGGTACCCTGGGCAACTTGAGCCTGCGGTTCCATGGGCAAAAATAGCGAGACCTAGTCTCAAAAAAAAAAATAAATAAAAACACCTTTAAAATGTTGAGGACTGCCACATCACAAAAGTTTCTAGGGCTTCAGAGGTCTGGGCAATGTCAGGATTTCACTTCTAAAATGATAGGTACATACCATGAAAAAAGGGGACAATCTGCATTCCCTATTGTTCCGTATTCTGGTTAAAAATAACTCCTTTTAGGTCTCATAACAACATTGCTAGGTGTGGTAGTTCATTTTGCAGAAGAAGATACTGAAATTTGAGGAGGTGGCTTATCAAGTATATAATTTCCAGATTCCGTGCTCTTCATATGCTGTCTTTCTTGATACTTAAGATCCTGTTTTGTGATCTAAGTCCTTTTGTACGTGGTAATTACAGTTGAATTTCTTGTTTCTGAGGTAACTATTCAGTTGGTTTTCCTGGTAAGAAAACTAACTGATAGTTTGGAATTGCTCATGACCAAAATGGCTTAGTGTAAGCATCAAGGTAAAAAGTAAACCTAGATTTGCATGTTTCCAAATCTAGGCCCATTCCCAGTATACCATACTGCTTTACATTGTTAGAGTAAGTGTAATCAGTCACCATCTGTAGTAAAAACTTTTTTGTCCCAATCACTGCCCCTCCTCTGCTCCACTTTCAGAAACATTACTGTAAACTCTCAGTCCTGACCTTATTATCTGACATACCATTTCATTGATAAAGAAGAGGAATACATGGAAAAGGGAGCCCTAAATAAGTCTGAAGTCATAGTTTCACAAAGTTCTACTACAATTGAAGGAATTGATGTTGGGAACAATACAGCCACTCATAATCTTCACATTTAACTGAATTCACTAGGGCTTACCAATGTTCATTTGATTCAGTTAACCTTATTAGGTATTCTGGTTAACTTTCAGACTGTGGTATAGAATCCTTCGGCCATGTTTAGCTTGTTTACATCTGTTAATCTGTTCCCTGCCAAGTAATTTGTTTACGTCTGTAAACTTATCCAGATTTTTAAATGCAAAAATGTGAGTTACAGGTTTCCATTTTAATTCCAAATAAGCATTTGGTAAATTTTACTGAAGTAAGTATATTCTGTTAAAAGTTAAATTGCTATGTATGTTGAATTAAAGACTACTTTTCACATTCTTCCTTTTTATATCTCTCTCTCGTAATCCAAAACACTCTGTGAGTAACTTTGTATTCCTCAGCCTGCAGACTGCAGAGCCTTAATAGACAAACTCAAAGTTTGTAATGATGAGCAACTCCTCTTGGAACTGCAGCAGATCAAAACATGGAACATTGGAAAGGTATGTACCCTATGGTTCCAAAAGACAATACTTTTTGAACTAGTACATCATTTTGTATGCTTTATTATTGAAAGAGAAATCACAAAAAATGTGAAAGAAAATTTTTTTCTGACTGAGGATAAGGACGAGGACCCTTTACATGAGTGATGATAAGGAATCATAGCCACACAATTCCTTTAGTCTTGCTGAACTATGAGTTTGAAATAGTTTTAGGAGTCTTTACTTTTCTTTTTTCTTTTTTTATTATAATTTAAATTTTATTCATTCTTTAGATTTTACAGTATCAGCAAATGGTTTTTGGAAGGCCCCACCCCCCACCCCCGTTGACAATCCCTCTGTTCACTCCGGCCCCTTTCCTTGTTTTTTGATCTATGTTGAGTCCTTTGGTCTCTTCGTTTTCTGTGGCAATGTCCTTTTCTTGGGTAAGGGACTGTGATCCTAGAATGTAACAAGCCTTGTTGGTAGATGTTCAGTCTTATCTCTGTACTGGGTAGCAGTTCATTCTCATTTGGAATCTATTAGTGTTTTCTAGTTGTTGACTGTCTTCAATCAATTCCATTCATTATAGAAGATAACTTGTTGTGAAGGGCATATGCTGAAAGCCTTTTCAGGTCATTACCTGCAGATTGTAGCTTTGTGTGGGCCTGCAGCCCCATCTCTGTGACCTTCCTCTCCCATGGAATGGGAAGGGACACTTTGCTTTCTTGAGTTGCGTATCAGCCCTTAGCTTTTGGCACATCCAGTCATTGTGTGGCCTTAGGTGTGACTCTGTGACAGGTGATGTCCATGATCATTTCTCCAGTCCATTATACGTTGTCTTTCTCACAGTTCCTTCTCTTCTAGTCCGCTCGTATTATGCACAATATTTTGCTCTGGTCCCTCACCATTCTATCGGTCCAATGGATTATTAGTTCTCATTCCTTCTGAGGACTAATTGGGGTGAGAGTAAAAGAGAGGGGCTGCCTTTATAGTCCCTCCCCAACCACCCCTCCTCTCAAGCGCCGATGGCTGAGCGCGTGGCAGCCGTGGGCAGGCCCAGAGCCCTAACCGGGTACCGACTCAGGAGTCTTACTTTTAAAGGGTATTTTTTAGATAACTGAAAATGGGCATATCTAATAAAATGGATTCTGTCTGGGAGAGTCCTTGTGTTTATAGAATGTAACCAGAATTCTCCCTCTGAGAGATTCTGTACCTCAGACTGTGGTATAGAATCCTTCATTCCTATTTAGCTTGTTTACATCTATTAATATTTCCTACCAAGTAATTTGTTTACATCTGTAATTTTACTAAAGTATATTTTGATCCCTCTGGCATCAACTTCTGTTAACACATATACCTTGATAACAATAACCTGATAACAGTTAACTCAGACCCATGTGGCTCAGAGTATGACCTTTCACATATGGGTTTCTGTACTGGTAGGGGATTGCAGAGAATCAGAGGTGTCATGCTTAACATTCTGCTGTTGCAGAACACAGCTACAAAGCTCCCATATGATACTATTACCTTAACTTTTAAATCTTTCTCTGTTCCCCTATGTAGTGTGAATTATATCACTGGGTAGACCTGTTGGACCGCTTCGATGGAATTCTGGCAGATGCTGGACAAACGGTGGAGAATATGTCGTGGATGCTTGTGTGTGATAGACCAGAAAGAGAACAACTAAAAATGCTTCTCTTGGCTGTGTTGAACTTCACAGCCTTGCTCATTGAATACAGTTTTTCTCGGCATCTATACAGTTCCATAGAGGTAGGAACTGTGTGGGCTTTTGTGATCTGTTCTTAACTTACAGAATGATTTACATCCAGAAGTACATACAAGTACATTGCTGCTTATATCTCTAATTGCTTTTCCTTTTCATTACGGTACTCTGGGATTTTCTATGTCAAAGACAATGGTGTTGGATATTTCTCAGATACCCTTCACAGGATAGGTTCTTTGCTGTCACCTTTACCCTTTCAAGGTTCAGAAAATTATTGAGAATGCAATACATGTATTGATACAGTCTTGAGAGTTTTTCTGGGATTGATTTTTTGCTCCAAATTATTGGAGCAGTTCCAAATTATTAAGCAGTTTGATTTCCTTGACATATTAATGTACTTAGTGCTCTTCTAAGTTTTAGTGTGCTGCTTTTAGTCTCTCCTGTGTATTTATAAAGAGTAAAGTAGGCACAGGAATCAGTGATCTAAAATCAGTGAATTAGGATTGATTATAAGTCACTATTAAGAAATTACCTTTAGTTCAATTTTAGATTTTTGTCAATATTGACTTAGTGCCCTTAATTTTCCCAAATCTCAAATAAAGAAAAAGAATCAATATCCGAACAATCAGTAAGAAAATGACTTAGGAATAGAACTGAAATAACTAGCACCCAGAGTTTTAACTGTGGAGTGGGTAAGCAGTCTGTTGAAAATGAAATAGATGTGCTGAAAAAAAAAAAAAGGCTTTGGGGGTAATAAGAAACCAGAAATACCTAGTTTCATTCACATTTTGATTTCAACATTGATTGGATGCTTCACTATACTGGTAAGCATATACTGCATCCTAATAGTCATAAATGTTGGCACGTGCTATAAATGTCTTAAGCTTCTATATGAAAGACGACCCTGATTGTAATTGATTTCATTTTCATCCTTGTTCTAAAAGATGCAAAAGGAACATAGAATTAACTTTCACAATACCATTAGTGTAGTTGGAGACAAACTATCCTTGACTTTCATTGTTTATTATATCACATTTATCATTTTTGTAATCTTGTTTCTTCTGTGGGAATAGCTATGTAATTCTGAACTGCTCTTCACATTTTCTCTGTATTAGACTTTCTGACTTGGTCGCAGGTTGTAAGCTTCTTCGGGACAAGGTTGCATGTTGTAGGTACTTGAATATTTATACATGCTTTTTTTGTATTGTTAAAATTGTTGATAATTTGAAAAATCTATTGCTACCTTGGCATTTTAAGTTTCCAAGACATGGAATGCCTAATACCACGAACTTTCCCCTTTTTGTCCCCCCGTAGCACTTGACAACTCTGTTGGCTTCTTCTGATATGCAAGTGGTGCTGGCAGTCCTTAATCTTCTGTATGTATTTAGCAAAAGATCAAACTATATCACACGTCTTGGATCTGACAAAAGAACCCCATTGCTGACCCGGCTGCAACATTTAGCAGAGGTGAGTCATAGATAAAGAGTTGGCACAAAAACTTGGACCGTACAATTCCTTTTCACAATTGTTACTTGTAATTTCAAAGGATAGGCATCTCTAATTTTACCTCCCTCCCTGACTTTATTGAACTACTTGTGGAACTACTGGGTCTCATTTAACCAAGTTCTAGAAAAATGTAAGTTTCTCAGTTATTATAAAGTAATTTTGAGGGACTTTTTGACTGTTTACAAAGTCAAATCTGTGTTCAAAAATAGCAGCTTCTTTTGGGAAAGAAAGTTAAGAGTCAGGTTCTACTTGGGAAGGAATTTATGTGCAATAAAAGAACTGGATTTGAGTTCTGGGCCTAGTCTAATACCAGTTTTCTTATCTGGAAATTTAGTGATCTCATAAGAATAGTTGCAGAATAAATATATGGGGAAGTTAGTGCTTTCTCAGTAATTGATTTGCAGTGGTAGTGATACTAATTAAAGGTAAACATTCTTACAAAAATTCAGCTCAGTCAAAGTATTTTCCAGTGATCTGTAAGGCAAATTGATAATGCATGATCAGATTTTTAAGTTATTGAAGTTAACATTGTTTTATAACATTAAATAAGTTCAAGATATATAGCATTAAACTTTGACATCTGTATACACTGTGTCATGATCACCAGAAACCTAGTTTTTATCTATTACCATACAGTTAACCCACATTACCATTTTAACCCACCACCTGACCATCTTCCCTCTGGTAATCAATCACTCTCTGCACCTGAGTTTGTTTTACTTGTTCATTTATTTTCTGTATATAAGTTAAGTCATGCAATATTGGTCTTTTTTTTGGCGGGGGGCGGGGGGGACTAGGTCTTGCTATTTTTGCCCATGGAACCGCAGACTCACATTGCCTGGGGTACCACAGATTCAAGCAGCCCCCAACCTCAGCTTCCCAGGTAGCTGGGATTACAGGTGTGTGCCACCATGCCCAGCTATTTTTTGGGACTAGGTCTCACTGTGTTGCCCCGAGCAAGACTCGAACCGCGATCCCTAGCCCCAGCCACTTCATAGGCTGAAGTTTACAGGCAAATGCTGCCGTGCCTGGCTGATGTTGGTCTTTCTCCTTCTGACTTTTCATACCATAAAACCCTCAAGTTCCATTTATATTATTCCAAATGGCAAGATTCATCTCTTTTTTTTTTTTTAGCTAGTCATATTTTATTGTGAATTTAATTGACCCTTAAACAACAGAGGTTTGAACTACCTAGCTCCACTTATACATGGACTTGACTTTAGATGGTATAAACTTATGATATCCATAAATGTCGTACTATAAATATATTTTCCTTGTGACTTCCTTAATATTTTATGTAGCTTGCTTTATTTTAAGAATATAGTGTATAACATACAAGGCATTGCTGTGTTAATTGACTATTATGGGTTATCTTCAACAGCATGCTTATTGATAGTTAAGTTTTGGGGGGATGTCAAAGCTGTTGTCTCCTGATAGTCTGCCGTTAAACCGCATAGCATTCAAAGGTCAACTTAATACATATAATCCCACACATCTTCATCCATCATCAGGCACTTTGGTTGTTTCCATATCTTGGTTGTTGTAAATAATGCCACAATGAAACATAGGGGTGCATCTATCCCTTCAATTTAGTGTTTTTATATACTTACTTGCAGGGATCAAATGATAGATCTATTTTTAATGTTTTGGAAAGCCTCCATAGTGTTTTCCATCGTCTACATTCTTACCATTTTTACCAGCTGCATATGAAGATTTCTTATACTCCACACTGTCTCCAATACTTCTTGTTTCTGATCTTTTAGATATGGCCCATTCTCACAGGTGTGAGGAGTTAAACCATTGTAGTTTGGTTAGCATATCCATTTGCAGTCTTTGGAGATAAGTCTTTGCCAATTTTTGATTGGGTATTTTAAGTTGTTGAGTTATATAAATTATTTGCAGATCTTGGATATTAGCCCCTTATAAGGTAGTGCAGTGTAAGTTTCCTATTCGTTTTGTTTGGATTCCCCCCCCACCACCATGCAGAGGCTTTTTAGTTTAATGTAATTCCATTTATTTTTGCCTTTGCTTCCATTGTTGTTGGAGTTGAGTTTCCAAAGACATCTGTGAAACCAGTATCTTGGTGGGTTTTGCCTATATTTTATAGTTAGTCTATGTATTTTACAACTCCATTTCTTATATCCGTATCTTTAATCCATTTTAAGTTCATTTTTATCTGTAGTATGAGAGGATGGTTTAGATTAATTCTTTTGCATGTGGTTGTCCAGTTTTCCCAGAACCATTTGTGAAAGAGATTTCCTTTCTCCAGTGTAATGTTTTTAACTTGTTTATCATAGATTAGCTGTCAATGTAAATATGGGTTTATTTCTGGATTCTCTGTTCTTTATTCTAAGACCATACTATTTTGATTACCTTAGCTTGTTTGCATAGTGTGATTCTAGAAGTATGATACCTCCTTTCTTCCTCTTAGTTGTCAGGATTACTTTAGGTATTTTCAGTCTTATGTACTTTCATGTAAGTTTCAATAATTTTTATACTATTTCTTTGAAAGATGCCATTGAAATTTTGGTAGTGATTGCACTGACTGTTGCCTTGGGTGCAATGGCGGTGATAATATTTTTGATTTTTCCAGTTCATGAGCAGGGAATATTTTTCCATTTCTTTGTGTCTTCTGTTTCTTCTGACGTATTACAGTTTTCATTGTAAGGGTCCTTCACCTCCTTTATTAAGTTTATTCATCTGCAAATTAGAAGTTATTTTTTCTCAATTTGAATTCCTTTCATATCTTTTTCTTGCCTAATTCCTCTAGCTAGGACTTCCAATATTATGTTGAATAGTAGTGGTAAAAGTTAACATCTTTGTTGTGTACCTGATCTTAAAAGAAACGTCAATATCTCACCTGTGACTAGGATGTTAACCTGTGGATTTGTCATACGGCCTTTATTATGTTGAGGTATCTTCCTTCCACCCCATTTTTTTTGTCAGAAGAGACTGTTGAATCTGATCAAATACTTGCTCTGCATCTATTGATAATGATTGTAATGTTTCTCTCATATGTTGATGTGGTGAATCAGTTACATTGATCAGTTTTCAGATGTTGAACTATCCTTGCATCTCTAGACTAAATTCCACTTGGTTGTGGTGCGTAATCCCTTTGTTTTACTAAAATGCTGTTGAAAACTTTTATATCTATGTTCATCAGAGATGCTGGTTTGTAGATTTCCTTTTTTCATATGATATCCTTGTCTGTTTTTATATCAAATTAATTTTGACCTCATAAAATCTGTGTGATAGCTATTAACAAATCTAAAGACAAGGTTAGCGGCAACACTTCAGTATTCCACTTTCATCAGTGGACAGATTAACCATAAAGAAAATTGACAAGGAAACAGTAGCCTTAAATGAGGAATTAGACCAGATGGATTTAACATAGCTATAGGGCATTGCACCCCCCCCCCCAAAGAAGCTGAGGACATACCACAGCCTTCTCAAGTGCACATAGAACATTCTCCTAGACCACATGTTGGTCATAAAAACAAATGTCAGTAAAGTCATGAAAAATTAAATTATGGCAAGTATCTTCTTGTCAGTGGTGTCAAACTACAAATCATTCACAAAAAGAAGCAAACGTCTAATGTGGATACTAAGCAACATTAAGGAATGACTAGTGCGTTAATGAGAAAATCAAAGAATATAATGAAAAAAAATACCTAGAAACAAATGAAAATGCAGACTAAAGCTAGCAGAAGCTAAGAGACACAACAAAAGTAGTATTAGTAAAGTGAGTATATAAACACTACAGTCCCAAATCAAGAAATGGAAAAGAACTCAAATAAGTCCTCTTAACCTTAACACCTTAACCATTTGTTTAAAGAACAGGCAAAGTCAAAAGACAGCAGGAAATAATAAAAATTCAGCAGAAATATCTGAAATAAAATTAAAAAGACTGTTCAAATGATCAGTTAACCAAAACCTGTTTTTTAAAAAACTTAGACAAATCTCTTACGGAAATCACAAAATTAAAAAGAGGATGAAACCATTGCATTCAGATATAAGAGATTTTGCAACAGAGTTCATAAATATGGAGGATTGTAAGAGACTATTGTGAACATCCATATGCCAATAAATTGAAAAACTGAGTAGACACTTTCTTAGAAGTGCACAACGTTTCATGACTGAATCAGGAAGAATTAGAAAATCTGAACAGTTGCATGTAGCATGTAAGATAATTGAAACTGTAATCAAGTTGTCCAGAAAACAAACACCAAGGACTAAGTGATTTCACTAGGCTTCAAAGACAAACTGTTAATACCTCTTTTTTTATGCTTTTTTATTAATAGTTTTATTGTTTGCATATTTATGTATATGAATATATGTATTACATCATTGCATTCCCCAAGGTTTTCCCTACAGTTTATCACCTGTGAATCTTCATCTTGGTCTTCTTGTGCTCCTTCCTTCCCGATTTCTCCCTCTCCCTCCCTAGCTGCTTGCCCCAGTTCTGTTGTTAGCTTATTTTGACTTTTTCTTGGTCTTTTGTTTGTTATTTCCTATATCCCACCTATAGGTGAGACCACATGGTTTTTGTCTTTTTCTTTTTGGCTTATTTCTGCTAATATGATTCCCTCTAGGTCCATCTATGTTATTACAAATGTTTCATATTTGTTGGTTTATCACTACAGAGTAATAATCCATTGTGTAAATGCACCACATCTTTTTCAACCATTCATCAATTTTGGACATTTGGGTTCTTTCCATATTCTGGCTATTGTAAATAATGCTGCTATAAACATTGGAGTACAGGTGTCTTTTTGAATTAGTGTTTTGGTGTCCTTTGGGTAGATTCCCAGGAGTGGGATTGCTGGATCGAATGGTAATTCCATTTTCAGTAGTTTGAGGGTCCTCTACACAGCTTTCCATAGTGGCTGCACAAGTTTGCATCCGCACCAGCAGTGTAAGAATGTTCCTTTCTGTCCACATTCACACCAGCACTTGTTGTTGCCCTTTTTTTAATACGAACTGTTCTTACTGGTGTAAGGTAAGATCTCATTGTGGTTTTGATTTCCATTTCCCTGATTATTAGTGATGTCAAGCATTTTTTCATATGCCTAGTGGCCATTTGTATTTCCTCTTTGGAGGAGTGTCTTTAGTTCCTCTCCCCATTTTATTTTATTTTCTGCATATAATCTCAGTCTTATTTGTATACTTATTTGTATACTTATGACCCATCCTTCCCACCTCCCACCCCTTTCCCTGCAAGTCATTGATTGGTATTTGGCCCATTGTAGTCGTCCCGTGTCCCCCCCCCCCATGCAATTTTTTGCTGTTTAGATATCCGTGGGTGATTTTATAGTGGATAACTAGTCCGAGCATGTCTGAAAACCTCTTGTCATTGGGTTTGTGGAGCTGCTATCCTGGTTCCTTGGTTGTGGCACTTCCTTTGATGGAGGTGATTGTCTCCTTTTCTCCAGACCTGTGTGATCACAGGGTTTCATGCCTCCTCACTCATGTTGGCTGTCTTTTCCGATCCACCATTTGTTCTGTTTTCTGCTTCCAAAACCTTGGCTTCTGGGCTTGGACTCGCAACTCCCAGCCATTTGTGGTAGACAAGTCTCCTAGTGGGGACAAACTCTGGTGGCTGGCTGATCCATCACCTTTCCTCTCTTCTTGTTTTGCAGTCTTGAGTGGGGCCACAGCCCCATTTCTGTGGCTTTCCTCAACCTTTGTGGTAGGGGGTTGCTTCACTGGTGTTGACACATCACTGCATCAGGATTTTGGTTTCCTGGCTCCCTGAAAGATTGTGAGTGTAGCTCAGTGATAGGTAGTCTTTTTAGTTGGATTTACAGTTTTGTCTCTTAGGGTTCTGATCATGCTGTGTTTGGGTCACACCCAGGTGATTGTGTCCAGGACTTTTATTCTCCTCATATATCTACAGCAGGATTGCTTTTCTTCTCAATCCCAGTAAAAATTCCAATGACATTCTTTAAAGAGGTTATAATAAAAATTACTGAAATTATATGGTATAACAAAAGACCTCAAATAGCCAAAAATCTCCTGACCAAAAGAAGAGAGAATGGGGTATTACAATCACAGACTTCAAATTATATTCCACAGCCATAATTAAAACATGAAAGCATTGTGCTAGAACAAAAACAGTCAGACCAGTGGAACAGAATTGAATGCCCAGAAATAAAACCACACATATACAGTCAACTAATTTTTTACAATGGAACAAAAAACATACATTCGAACAAGGATAGCCTCTTCTATAATTGTTGCTGGGAAAACTGGACCATTACATGCAAAAAAAAATGAACCTAGACAACACCATGTACAAAAACCAACTCAAAATGGATAAAAGACTTGAATGTAAGACCTGTTAATACCTATTTTTCTGAAATCTTTTTGTAAATGTAGGTCATTACAGCTATAAATTTCCCTCTAATCCCCGCTTTTCAGTGTACCCCATAAGTTTTGGTATGTCATATTTTCATTTTAGTTCATGTAAAGAAATTTTCTAATTTCCTTTGTTCTTTTTTTTTTAAACCCATTGATAGATTAGGGTATGCTGTTTAATTACCACATTTCACACTTTTCTTTCTGATTTGAATTTTAAATTTCTTTCCATTGTTCTTGAAGAAAATGTTTTGAATGGACTTGTTAGGCCTAACAGTGGAAAGAAATCTGAAATTACAGAGGAAATTAGAAAATTCTTTTAGAATGTTCTGTGTGTACTTAAAAAGAAGGTATATTGTGCTTTTGGGTGTATCTTTGTATATATCTGTTAGATATAGTTGATTTAATATTTGAATATTCTAATTTCTTGTTGTCTTCTGTTTAGTTACTAATTTTTGCCTGGAGATATTAGTGAAGTTAGTTCATATTAGTAGGGCTAAGTTTTAATAGTAGGCACAAACTGCATGTATATATAGCTTTGTGTCCCTGCACACATACTCTTTAGTCAGTCACACTTTATACAGTGTATGCCTATCAACATAGTTGTATAATTACTCTTTTTATGTCCTTATCTTTAAAACAGAAAAAAGGCATGATTACAAACCAGAAAATACCTTGCTGGTGTTCATTATTTCTTTATATGGCCTCAACTTTTATCTGGGATTCTCTTTAATTTATCCCACATTTTTGAAGAATAATTGTGGCAGATACGGAATTTTTGATTGGCAGTTCTTTTTAGCACATTGAATGTCTTTCTGCTGCATTCTGGCCTCAGTGATTTCTGATAAATCCACTATTGGTCACATTAAGGGTCCTGGATCCCTTTTAATTTAGACATTTTTCTCTTACTGTGTTTAAGATTTTTTCTTGTATTGGTCTTTGACAATTTGATGGTCTCTAGTTTTATTTATAGAAGTTCTCTGAGCTTGGATTTATAGATTGAAGTCTTCAATCAAATATATGATGTTTTGGGCTATTTTTTAAAATCACTCCTCCCACCGGGCATGGTGGCTCGTGCCTGTAAGCTTCAGCCTATGAAGCCGCCGGGGCTAGGGATCATGGTTCGAGTCCTGCCTGGGGCCCGTAGTGAGACCTAGTTCCAAAAAAATAGCTGGGCATGGTGGCGCGCGCCTGTAATCCCAACTACCTGGGAAGCTGAGGCTGGGGATTGCTTGAGTCTATGGTACCCCAGGCAACAAGAGCCTGCGGTTCCATGGGCAAAAATAGTGAGACCTAGTCTCAAAAAAAAATAATAATAATAAAAATCTCTCCTCCCCTTTTTCCTCATCTCTTCTGCCATTCCATTATGCATATGTTGATGCACTTGATGATATCCCACAGGTCTGTTAGTTTCTGTTCACTTTTATTCAGTCAAGCTTCTCTTCAAATTGCATCATCTTCATTAACCCATCTTTGTTTATTTTCATCTCTCCTACTAATATTTTCAAATGTATTTCTCTTAAGAATTTTTACAAAAGGAATGCATGTTCAGCATAGAAAATTGAGAAAATAAAGTAAACCTCAACTACCACCTTGTAGCAAAAGTAATTATTAACATTGTATCTCATAGTGTAGTGTGTCATCCCCCCACCTCCACACACAATCTATGTTGAATATTTTCCATAGTATTAAATATTCTTTGAGAACATCCTTATAAAGGACTGAACAATATCATTAGCTTGTAAACCACCCTCTTGGTCCTCCTGAGTCTCTATGACTACCCTTTATTATTATTATTACTACACATATTTTCCATCATTTTATGCCCTGAGGTTCTCCCACCACCGTGTCACCCAATGACCATCATTTTGACCTCTTTTACTCATCCATCCCCTGACTTCTCCCTTCCTCCCTTTCCCTTCCTTGTTGTTTGCTTTAGTTCTGTTGTCTGTAGTTTTAACTTTTTCTTGTCCTTTTGTTTGTTTTCCCTATATAAATGGGATATCTCTTTTTCTTTATGGCTTATTTCTGCTAGCATGATCCATTCTAGCTCTGTCCATGTTGCCATGAATAACATAAGTTTGACTTTTTGCTTGCTGAATAATATTCCATTGTGTAAATATACCACAACTTTTTGATACATTAATCTGTTTTTCTGGCCTGCTAAGTCAACTTAACTGGTGTTTCCTCCTGTGCTAAGTGTTAGAGTTAATAGGGAATTCCACCCCAGGCTTGAGCTGTCATCCAGCCACATTGCTTCAGTGATCTCTATCCAGTTTCAATGGTTTAAAGAATTTATGGTTCCCAAAGCTATGTTTCCTTCTACATTTCAAAATCTCTAATAGAGATGTCATCTATAGTATTTCCAAAATCAAACTTCTGATCTTACCTTCTATCTCTTATCCCCAAGCTCAATCCACTCCAAGCACTTTGGAGTAGTGCTTACTTACTTGGACAGTGCCCATCTCGCTCTTGCAGTAGGGCCCTATAAAACTGCCCCATCTCGTCTCTGTTTGCTTATGGTGTTTGAATTGTTTGCTAAGATTTTGTTGCGCATTTTTTTACCTGTGTTCATGATGTATGTTGGCCAGTAATTTTGATTTCTTTTAGTGTATTTAGCTGACTTAAAATTCAGGATAATATACTGACTTTGTAAAATGCCTATCCTCTTCTGTTTTTACAAGCATTTGAATATCTGGTGTTAATTTTTGAAATCTTTGGTTGAATTCACAGGGAAACTATCTGGTCCTATGTTTTCATTACTCATTCAGTTTCATTGCTCATTTTTTTTTTTTTTTGAGACTAGGTCTCGCTATTTTTGCCCGTGGAACCGCAGGCTCTCGTTGCCCGGGGTACCACAGACTCAAGTAATCCCCAGCCTCAGCTTCCCAGGTAGCTGGGATTACAGGTGAGCACCACCACGCCCAGCTGTTTTTTTGGAACTAGGTCTCGCTACGGGCCCCAGGCGGGACTCAAACCATGATCCCTAGCCCCGGCCGCTTCATAGGCTGAAGCTTACAAGCACGAGCCACCGTGCCCGGCCTTGTTTCATTGCTCACTGATCTGGATTTCTTATTTCTTCATTATTTGGTCTGTAGTTGTATATTTCTAGGAATTTATCCAATTATTCAATTCTTCGAGGCTATCCAGTTTGCAATTTATTCATGATAGTTTGTGATTCTATCTCTGATGTCAGTTGTAATGTCTCCTCTTTCATTTCTTTGAGTCTTTCTTACTCTTAACAGTTTCTGTATTTTGTCTTTTCATCCCTGGTGGTCTAGTGGTTAGGATTCGGCGCTCTCTCTGTATTTTCTTTTCTAAAACACAGCTCTTTGTTTTATTGATCTTTTATATTGATTTTCTTTCTATTTCATTTATTTCTGCTCTGATCTTTGTTATTTCCTCCATTCTCCTGATTTTGGGCTTTGTCTTGTTCTTTTAGGTGTAAAGTTCGGTTGAGATCTTTTTTGTTTCTTAGATATTTATACCTATAAATGTCTCTTTATTTTTTAAATTTTCTTGTTTACCAATTTGCCTAAATGATTTTCATGATATTTATAAATATTATGAAGTTGTTTTTTTGTAAGCACAATCCTATGATTCATAGCCTATAAACTTATCTCTTAAACAACTTTTAGTGCATCCCTTAAGTTTTGGTATGTTGCATTTACTCTTGGGGATTTTTGTCTCAAGGTGTTTTCCTAATTTCACCTTTAAAACCGCATTGGTTTTCAGGTGTGTTTTGCTTAATTTGCACATATTCATCATTTTTCCAGCTTTCGTCTTGTTGATTTCTGGCTTCATGCCATGTGATTTCAGCTGTCTCGTATGCTAAAAGTTATTTTATGATCTATCATTTAATGTATCTATGAGAATGTTATGTGTACATTTGAGAAGAGTGTATATTCTCTCCTGCTGAGTGAAATGTTCTACATAGGCCTATTAAATTCATTGGTCTAAAGTATAATAGTTCAAGTCTATCATTTCCTTATTGGTTTTCTGTGAGGACAATTGTTTAAAGTGGGGTCTTGACAAGTTCCCTTGTATTATTATATTGATGTCAGTTTCTCTCTGCAAATCTGTTAGTATTTGTTTAATATATTTTGGTGCTTTATATTTGTGCATGCATATTATGTAGTTTTAATTGACCCCTTTTGTCATAATATAATGACTATCTCTTGTTACTGCCTTTGAGCTAGTCTTATTTTGTCTGATATAAGTGTAGTTTCCCTTCTTTTGGTTTACACTTGCATAGAATATCTTTTTCCCCCTCATTCCTATACTTTTGAGTCTTGTGTATATCCCTAAAGCAATATGCTGTTGGGCAGCATATCCTTGGGTCTTATCTTTTTACCCATCCAGCCATTGTATGTTTTTGTCCAAAAAGACAAGTCTGATACTTTTAGAGTAATTATTAATAGGTAGAGACTTACTAATACCATGTTCTTATGTGTTTCTGGCTGTTTTGTATTTTGTACCTTTGATTTTTATTCTTTGCTGCATTTGTGAATTGGTGGTGTTCCACAGTAAAATTCTTTGGTTCCCTTCTTTTTATCCTTTGCTTATCTAATCAAGATTTCTTTGTTTTGTGGTTACCATGTAGGTTACATAAAGTGTCTTTAGATATAATTGTCTATTTTAAGTTCCTTAGCAAGCTAACTTCAGTCACACTTCATCTTCTTACTCTTCCCTTTTTGTGGTATATGTACCTCTTTGTATTACATATCAGTACATTAGGTTTTCCTATTTTAATACCTTTGTCACTTTTGGTGATTAAGACAGTGTTCTGGAGCCCTTGACCCATAATGAAAGTGACTGTAGCAGGTACACAGCCCATTGCATCATGCACAACAAAGACCAAGGTATGCATGCCTCTAAACCAGTGATAAGATGGGCAAGACTCCTCTCAGATTCTTTGGTGTATGGGTCCAGATTCCATGATTTCTACAAAGGTATTTTGTCACCATGGATGGATGAAAGTGTTGTTGGGGGATAAGGAAAAATAAAGGACATTTTTTTCATCTTATAAGGCAATTTTGCAAACTTTCCTTGTTGGTAATTTTTTTTCTTTGTATGTTCCATAGTGTCCTGTTTCTTTGCATGTCTCATAATTTTTTTGTTGACTAGGGGATGTTTTGAATATTATAATATGATGACAAGAAATCAGATTCTCACCCTTCCCTAGGATTTGCTATAATAGTTTGTTTAGCTTTTTCAGGACGAATTTTGTAAGTCTCGTGTGTGACTGTAACGTTTCTGTTTTATTAGGTTCATGATCAGCTAGTGATATGCCATAAACTCCTGAACCCCTTCCCCCAAATAAATAAAGCTCATAGTTTTTATTAATGGGGTTATGTGTATATGTTGATATCTCTGTTAGCAATACTCAGTATCTTTGATGCTCAAACAGGAAGTTTACAGCTCTGCTTTATACTTCCCTTCCTGCTTGCATAAAACTAGATAGTCACCTAGAGTGATGGAAAATTATAGCCTTCTCAGTTTTTTTCTGAGATTGTGCCCAGCCTTGGGGGTGTCTTTCTAGATTCCCATGAATACAATGGTTCCCCGCCCTTCTTCCTTAAACCGTTTCATTCTCCAGCCTTTGTTGATCAGTTTGCCTCATCTTTATGTCTTGTCCCAGGAGGCAAGAGGACTAATGAATGCACTTTAACAGATGACTATTCCACCCTTGGAAGCATTCTAAGTCAGGCAAAAATGATACCTCAAATGCTGTTGAAAGTGCTTAGTAATGGGATTATATGCCTGGAATTTTACATTTGCAAATCAGTAATAGTGTGTACAGTTGGTTATTCTCCCAACCAACTGTACTTGTTGGTACTTGTTGATGAGTTTCTATGTTTTGTGGTAGCAAAGTACAGTAGGTGTAAACAGTGCTTTGCAACTTCATTCATGTCAAAACATAGGGCTCTGAAGCACATGTCATGGCTCCCTACTGAAGGTGAACAGGCTGAACATAGAGGACACTGTTGTGCTGAAGGTCTGATAGAATCAGCAAGCATGACTGTTGGCATGTAGAATCACTTAGTTGGGATGGTTGGTTATGTTCTCCCCAGTAGCATCTTCACAAAGCAGTGAAATTGAACTCTGGAGAAATCACTTTTGCCAGACCATCTTGCTTTTAGCATTAAGTCCTTGCTTCTATTTGCTCCCTGTTTCTGACTTTTACAGTGAGTGTTTTCTCAACACACCATTCCAAGAACCCATTTAAGTATTTTTTACACAACACTATCTTGAGCACTGTTTTAACGCTTTTTTTTTTCCAAGAGCTGGGGTGGAAAGGAGAATGGCTTTGGACTTGCAGAATGTTGCAGAGACTTGCATATGATGGTAAGTAACTCCTTAGGATACGTATGTATATGAAGTTGTCACTGCAGTCACATCATGATGTTTGAGGAACTTAAGATAATTGAGTATAGCTTGTCTAGAGATGCTTGAGCCCTCAGTATGTTTTTATGTTAGATGAAGAATCTCAGGAACACAATAATATGTTTATAACCAACTCTTGAGTAGGATACTACATACATACATACATTTATTTATTTATTTATGTATTTATTTATTTGTTTGTTTATTAATTATGTATTTTACATCAATTTAATCTCCAGGACACAGAAACCAAATGGTTTCACTAATATATGGACAACCAAAAATGAAAATACACAAGGGGAAAGGTGGGGGCCAGCTGGAGTGGTCAGAGAGGACACTACATTTAGTGAATTAGTTTGAAAGTGATTTAAAATTCTCAGAGAATGCATTTGTTTGCATTGTCCCACTGGAACACTGGGCAGTCTGGCATGATATAAGAATAGCTACCTGGAGAGCAGTGCTGCCATTAAGAGTTACAGGGAATGTATATAGAATGTTTCCATGTTTACCCATTGTGCCCTGTCCTGCTCACCCTTTCACTCATGTGTTCAACCCATTCTGTCTTCTGGTTTGACATGTTGCTGTGGAAACTACACAGTTGGATTTCATGTAATGATCTTGTGCCAAAGAAAAACTATTTTCTAGCACCTATATTGTTTCTTTCATCACTTTGTCATATTTATCACAAATTTTTGCTATGAAATTTAGTGAATTTATCTTAGCAAACCTTTCCTCCTAGTCGAATGACTCTTATCACAGAAAAGTATACATTAGAATGAATTACTTTCCCATTGTTAGCTGATATCTTTAGCAAAACAATATGATATGATCTACTAGGTTTGTATAATATCTCTTATTCATTTTGGTCCCAGCCTGTGTTAAGAAAATATGCATTCTTTTATTTATTCATTGATATTTATCATGTTATGAAACTTTGAAAAAATTGACGTACTTTAAAAGTAATACATGTTAAAAGAGTGTAAAAGGATATACATTAATTTGCCATTCCCAGAGCAATCACTGCTACAAATGTCTTTCAAGAATACAGTTTTAAAAGGTATTCTGTTGCAGTCTTAATTTGCTTTTCATGTTGCTTTTCTAGAATTAAAGAGGATTTATTGTCAAGGTCGCATTTATATTGACTTAGTGTCTATCTACCTGTACCAAAAACCAGTAGGAAAGAGGTGCAGAATGGTATGGATAGAAGGGAATATTTGAAGAAATGTGAATATATGCCTGTGAGGCATAGTTTGAGTAGAATATTTTAGAATGTGATGCACACTAAGGTTTCCCTAAGAATATTGTTTCCCATTCTTGAGCTGGTATCTCCATCCTTTCTTGGACCCTTACTCAGTATTACTTAGCTGACTTACTCTCTTTTCCCTCTTGAGAATAGCTACAGTTAAAAGTGATCTCTCCAAAGAAAAGTAACTGTCAATCTGGTTGTCAGTTTGGTAACTTATAAGTAGGAAATATGAAAACTTGTGGCTCTCTGAGCTCCATACATCTGGTTCTATCTTATTACATCTATTTGAACTCTGACAAAGACAAACCTTAGAATAAACCCTTGAAAACTGGCCATAGATCTGAGGCATTCAGGTTGGGGGCTGGGGCAGGATGCAGGTAGAGAAGAGCATAGTGAACTGTGGTGGAGGACTCTGGTGTTTTGATGGTTGTGTGAGATATTGGTGACCACACCTGAGGGGAGAAATCCTATGCTGTCAAAAAAAAAACAAACAAACAGAAAACAAAAACATTTAACAAGGGTGTAACAAAATGGTACTGCGTTTAAAAATAATTTTTTAAAATAAGGCATCTGATCGAAAGCTGCTGGTTACATTGCTCATTCTGCTGCCAAAATGAGTTGAACAAGTGAGGAGATGTCATATGCTTGCTTATAATCACATGCATCTGAGTATCTAATTTTCTCATGTGCTTTTTATATACAGAAATACCCACCCAGTGCAACTACACTACATTTTGAATTCTATGCAGACCCTGGGGCTGAGGTTAAAATTGAGAAAAGGGTAAGCCTCACTCAGACTTGTTTTAATAGTATTACTGTAACTGTGGTTGAATTTGCAAAAGGACTCCTCAGTTAAATGAAGAAGTATCTTTTAAATTTCATTGCTACCTTCCCAAACTGAGAATTCCTAGCAGAGTCTCAGAAATAATTGTTCATTATATACCCAGCCCTGATATGTTGAGTCTTTTATTGGGATTCCCAGAAGATAAAACTTCCTATATGGAACACTGCTATGACTTGTGTAATTTCTAGTTGAGAAGTCCAACATTCATTGTAATAGCTTGGATAGTGATTATTCTAACTTTCTATACTTAAGCCAGAAGTCTATATATTGGCTTACAGGGTCCTTCTTCAATTATGTGATTATCCATCTTCTTTCAGTAGATAATGAAGTTCATTTTAGTTTAGAAGTTTCATAGTGGATAAGAACTTTTATTCTTATAAGCTATAGTTATAAATAAATCTTTTTAGGTTATTGGTGCCTTGAAAACAGGCATAATGTGTAGAGGAAACCATTTTCATGTATTCGGTCTGCTATGCATACAGAAGCTGTGGAGATAAAATTTAAGAGAAAACATGAAATGTGTCTGGATATGTGTGATATATTTGATATATACTGATATATTTGATATATCTTATATATTTGTTTTTTTTTAACTTCTCAAGCTTTATTTGTGTGTATATATTTGATATATACTTGGTTTCAAAAGAAACTATCCTGAGAATATTATGTGTATTGTTATTGTTAGGGACTCTAAAAGCTACCATGACTTTAAGAGTGTTCAAGCTAGACTTCTGTCTCATTTTTCAGGAAGTTCTTCCAGTCTTCTGGCAGGTAAACTAGGGTACTTAGTGACTCTTAACACCTCTCTTATCTTCTTAATTTCAGACAACTAGTAACACACTACATTATATTCACATAGAGCAACTCGACAAGGTAAGAGGAATCTTTTGACTGTTGGCTAATTTCTTGATATTTGGTGGTTTACTTTTTGTTCCTAACTTTTTTCCCTGATTTTTTTTTTCTGTGTAGATTTCAGAAAGCCCTTCTGAAATCATGGAATCTCTTACCAAAATGTACAGCATTCCTAAGGATAAGCAGGTACAATAAATCATAAAAGTATCTGAAGAGTATGGTTGCTTTTGTAGAGAGTGATGATAAAAATGTTATGCGCTGGACTGGCAGACAACATAGCATGAGTGTCAGCTTTGAGTCAGACCATGGGCAAATTCTTAGCTTCTCTGAGCCTTAAGTTTCTTATCTTTTTTGAAGCAAACATTAATTTAGGCCCTCAAGAGTTTAAGGAAATGTAAGCTGCCTAATTTCACCATGAATGTCTTAATAGGTTGTGGTAGCTCAACCCTGAATGTTAAAAGGAGAAAACATTCAGTATTTACTTTTCTCTCCCCATTATGATAGTTCAAATGTTTAATTTGATTAGTAGCAATGAAAACTTTTGCCAGATGTCCCCAGTTGGTGTCTATCAGTGTAGTGGTAGTTCTTACGTTAGGCTACTAGGATTCTGTGAACCTATTTTGTTACTCTCATTTTGTCAATTAACCTGAGAATGGAATTGTGTGTTTTATAAAAGCCTTAACAATTAGCAGCAGTTTATCATTTTACTAAGTTGTCCTAACAGGTAAGGTTGAATTCTCAAATACATTAATTGATTGATTTTCTAATATATAATATTAGAAAAACTAAGAAAAATTAAAAAAATTAGAAAAAATATATAAAATGATTTTTTAATTTAGATCTTATCTCTCTACAGATGCTGTTATTTACACACATACGCCTGGCCCATGGCTTTTCTAATCACAGGAAACGATTGCAAGCTGTTCAGGCTAGGCTGCATGCAATATCTATATTAGGTAAGAGAATTCTATAATTAACAGGCCCTGATGAAGCAGTTGAAACTTAATTTCTTCAAAATCAAGTCTTTTGTGATGGGGCTTGTTGTAGTTACCTAGGTGAAAAGTTAAATAGTGGAATTGCCAGCATTCCTAGTGTTCATCATATTTATTTTTGAGCTTCTTTAATGTTGGATCAGAAAGAGGATTTGAATCTTACTGATATCTCATAGAATTAGTCTTGATTTCTATGTTTTTTTAAAATGGGTTTTCTGGTAATCATCTCCCACTAAAGTAGGAAGTATTTGTTAAGTAGTCAGTGACATTTATTTTATTGTGGAATAGTCAAGTAGAATATGCACTAGTTTTTTGTAATGACTAGTACTTGACTTTTAACCTGACTGTGCAGATCATTAGCCACATGTTTCTTTTTAGCATCAGTTTCCTTGTTTAATATTGGGATACTGCTTATTTTATAGGCTAATCTGAGGATTAAATGAAATCCTGTAAAGCATCTAGCACAGGCCAGCTACATAGAAGGTATAAAATAGTAGCTGCTGTTAATATTACCAGCCTTCATTATGTTATGGTTTGTTTGCTTTTTTAAATTATGAGCTCTTTGAAATGAAATTTGTATTCTTTATCTGGATAACTTCTGGCATATTGGTGGATTCTCAAGAAATGTGTTGAAAACCGAATGAGTATGCTCAAATCACATTTTAGTTTGTGTTTCATGAGACTGTGTGTGGTATTAGTATAAATATTTACCATTCATATGCTTTACATTTTTCAATTCCAAAAAAAAAAATTCTTGCTCAGTACTACTGATATATTTATAGGAGAATCTGTCACTTTGGTGGATATTTTGAACTCCATCATATTTGATCCAGCCATCTGGAACTTATTAATTCTGTCTCTGATGCTGATTGGAAGGAAATTGTTTCCCCAGAACCATTAGGGTCCGAAACCATTAGGGTTTGTCATTGGGCAGTGGCTTGATCACTGCCTTCTTGCCTAAAGTGTTTATTTCTCCTTTTACAGTGTATTCCAATGCATTGCAGGAGTCAGCAAACAGTATCTTATATAATGGGTTGATAGAGGAGTTGGTAGATGTCTTGCAGATAACAGATAAGCAGCTTATGGTAAGTATTAATATTTTTTTTGTATATATCAGACTTGTGATTTATTTGCTGTTTCATTTTTCCCAGTTTAGAATAAACCCCAGGAGAAAAGCATGGCCCATTTACTTCTTTACCTTGGACATTAAACTACAAATTTAATAAATAATTGGCTTTTCATTGTTATTCTAAGCATCTCCATTTGTCCCATGCAGTTCCTGCTAGAAGAACTTAAGTTTGAGAGTTTAGGATATTAGCAACATTTGTCAGTCATCTACTTTCTTTTTAAAACACCTCATGTTTACTTTCTGTTTTTACAGGAAATTAAAGCTGCTTCTTTACGAACATTAACATCAATTGTCCACTTGGAGAGAACCCCCAAACTAAGCAGTATTATTGATTGTACTGGAACTGCCTCTTACCATGGATTTTTGCCTGTACTTGTGCGAAATTGTATCCAGGCTATGATTGGTAAGTTTTGGTGGTTATTATCCTAGACAACAAGAAGAACCCAGCCCTTTGCTTATCTGCCTTTAACATCCTGCCTGGTTAACACCAAATTCTGAGCTTGCACATTTCTCTCCCTCTCTCAAACATCCCTTATAGATCCTTCCATGGATCCATATCCTCACCAGTTTGCCACTGCTCTCTTCTCTTTTTTATACCATCTGGCCAGTTACGATGCTGGTGGCGAAGCCTTGGTCTCCTGTGGTATGATGGAAGCCTTACTGAAGGTGCTCTTGTTTTATTTTTTAAACAAATACATCTGTGAGAAAATAAAAGAGGGTATAGTGTTGCAGTTTAGAATGGTTCACACTAAGAGCAGCTAGCATAAGAAAGCCTGCCCAGAAAATGTTACACTAGTTTCTGTAGTTTGGTATTCTGCTTATCTCATTAACAATTTTTAAGATCAGCTATCTCCATTATTAAGAATTGGTTGTGATTCAACATGGTGCAGTTGTCATTCAAGATACTGCCACAATTTATGTATGATCTTAGACATAACCCTGGAGAAAATATATATAAGGGTACTTTGTACTTCGTGCTGGGCACTAGGCAACAACTTTTTTCTCCCTAATATTTTACTTGACTCTATTTTAATACCTGATTCGTGTATGTACATATATGTGTGTGTTTTGTGTGTGGCTGTTGGTGGGTGGGTGGGTTTGTGGGGTTCCCACTACATTTCCCCTGATTGTAGCACAAAGTGTAGATTTTTTGGCAGAAGGAATGTCCATTTATGATTTGCAATTTATTTCCCCATTACCCCAGGAGGATAAGTGATAGAACTTACCATTTGGCATGTACCAAAAATCAGCATCCAGTTTTTCCCATATACTGTGCTGTCTCCCTGAGACTCCAGACTGCATGTTTCCCAAATTGACAGCTTTGTGTTTTTTTATGATTAGTTTTCTTTTTTTTCTGACCCTGATAGGTAATAAAGTTTCTTGGTGATGAACAGGACCAGATAACATTTGTTACCAGAGCCGTCAGAGTGGTTGACCTCATCACTAACCTGGACATGGCAGCTTTTCAATCCCATAGTGGACTTTCTATCTTCATTTATAGACTTGAGGTATTTATGTGAGGTGCACTTGCATATGCTTAATTAATACCAAGTGAGAAATGAGTCTAGGAACTGTCTTAGCTCTCATTTGTTTTTAGAAACCAACTTTATGCCTGCCTATGGCATTCTTTCCTTTTACTTTTAATCTCTGCTACATATGTTTGACTTTCTTGCTACTTTTTCCCTCCATCATAGCATGAAGTAGATTTATGCCGAAAAGAGTGTCCATTTGTGATCAAGCCAAAGATCCAGAGACCCAGTACTACACAAGAAGGGGAAGAAATGGAAACTGATATGGATGGTAATTAAGTTACTAAGTCATTATTTTTGACTTTGACTATTTTTTTCTACATAAATAATTTGGAATTATTTTAAAAAGAAAGATATAAATTGTTAGAACTAGAGATGGAAAATGATCAGGATACTGCTTTGTTCACTGCTGTTTCTCCAGCATTGTCGTTAAATACAAGTTTGGGAACAATATGGAGAATGTAGAATCCACATTTGAACTCTCTTATACTACTTGGCTGTTTTCAGAAGGGAGAGGAAAGGTGGAAAAGTTGTTTGGTTGGTAAACTACTTTGAAATCATAAAATCAAAAAGACAAAACCAATAGATATTCATAATCCTGGGTGTACTATATAAGTCTTTTTATCCTCCCTGATATCCTACCCAGCCCTTAGTACCAAAAAGAAAAATGTCTCTCCAAAGCAATTGTCTTAGAATTCCTGTTAATCTTATATTGATGACATATGCTGTCATTACATGTATCTGTTACATTGCTCATAAAGGTGTTAGAATTTGTAATGCTTTCATTCTTGACACCAAATATTCTGAACACAGTTAGCTATGTGCTTTGCTGTCCCTATAAACTCTTCTACCTAGTTTATTTTTCTAGTCGTTTGTGGGCAAGCTGGCATTTGAGTAAATGAGTGAGATCCCAGAGTGTTGATTAAAATGTAACATCTACTAAGCATTTGGGTGTAGAACTTGAAGACATGCTGTTCATTATAAATCAGTGATTGTCAAACTTTAGTAAGTATAAGAATAAATTAGTGTGCTAGAGATTTAGACCCTCCTGCAAAACCTGATTTCATCAGTTTGCAAGTAGATACCAGAAATTCTACATTTTTAACAACGTAGGTGGTTCTGATGTACTCAGAAAATTTTATTTTCAACCAATGAAAAGCATGTTAGAGAACCATGTGTTTCTCATTTAAGTAGGCATATGGCATGTATGATTGTATATAAAAGACTGGAAGAAACTATTTTGAAATATAAACAGTTATCACTAATTATTATGCCCCATTTGAATGTACCCACCATAGCTAGTATTTTGGTGTATTTTCCCAGTTGGTTTTTTTTTTTAATGCATACTCAATTAGATGGAATTTTTTAAAACAGGAAGATGAAATCATCAGCATATTGTTAAACTTACCATTATTGAGTCACTGTATCATAGACATTCTTCCAACAATTGATAAATTTAGTATTGATGTCTTAATGCTTTTAAGTTAAGTTACCCTCCCGTATAGCTCTCCTTAACTGCTTTTACTCATCAGTACTGTATGAAGTTGCATGTTTTTCTTAACGGCTTTTTCTCCCAAATTTGATGGGTGAGAATTGATTTCTTTTGTAGTATTGTCTCTAATTTGTAGGTCTTCTGTAACTAGTGATAATTAAGTACTTTTCAGTTTGTAGAAAGCCTGCATTTTCATTCTGGGTTTCAATATCCTAATCCATTTTTTATATCATTCATCTCACCTTAACTGGGAAGAAATTTTTTCTAACGATCTTTCTTTAGATGGTACCTTTTTTTCCTAACTTGTTTATTTGTCATAACTTTCACTTCAGTTGCAGATGTGACTATGGAAAGTAGTCCAGGTTTATCCATCTCTATGGAGCACCGGCTAGATGTTGAATTAAGGACATCCTGTTCCAGCAGCAGCACAAGCATTTCCTCTGGCCCTGGACCCCGTCCTGGTGTGTAGACATCAGATATACTATAGACAGTCATTCTCTTTGATTGAATATCAAAATAAGTGAAGGGGGGGGGGAAGTTGTGTGTTTTGGGGGACAGCTTCCCCCCCTACTCTTCAAAAAATAAAACTAGAGGCTTGTTTCTTGTACATATGCTTTGCCGTTCTGGTATCCATTTTCTCACATTAACTTTTATTTCGTAGCATTTTATATTTCTCTATTTGTACACCAATTATTTTATATTGGAGGACATTAAATCTAAAACAGGAACTGAGGATCAGAGAGTTGCTGTCTTTGTTATTATTTTTTTTTTTTTACTTTAGACTTTCAGTATTAGTTTTGTGCAGTTTTTGGTGATATATTTTTCCAATTTCAAAGCTTGAGTAAGTATTGTTCCCAGTATCTAGAACACTCATTATGAATGTATGCTCGTTTTTCTGTAGTTTATAGGTCTCTTTAAAAAATGTTGGTGTGTGTGTTTATGTGGTCTAGTGTTAAACCTACTATGATTCTGTCTTTCTCCCATGCCAGGAGTCCAGTGTATTCCACAACGAGCAGCACTTCTCAAATCCATGTTGAATTTCCTCAAAAAGGCCATTCAAGACCCTGCTTTCTCAGATGGCATACGACATGGTATTTGATTCTAGATACTTTCTTTGAGGATGTTTTGCTCTCTCAAAAATTAGTCCTTTTCAAATTTTATAACTCTATTCTTTTACAAGACAGGCTTAGGAAAATGCCATACCATTTTAAACAGCTTTTAGCCATTTAGTGTTGCTGTTTTTGGGGATTTTGTTTTTTGTGAGTTTTTTTGAAGCTAGGTCTCGCTATGTTGCCTGGGGAACCACAGACTCTCATTGCACGGGGTACCCTGGGCTCAAGCAATCTCCAGCCCCCCAGGTAGCTAGGATTACAGGCACATACCACCGATGCCCAGCTATTTTTTTGAGACTAGGTCTCTCTATGTTGCCCCAGTATGTCTCAAACCCGTGGACTCAAGCGATTTTCCCAGTCTCAGCCTCCCGTCCTAGGCTGGGATTAAAGCCACACGCCGCTGCAGCCAGCTAGTGTTACTATTTTTTGTAATGATTCCCCTATTTTTTCTTTTTTCTAGCTTTTGACTCTGCTCACTTAACCTACTATCCTATCCTACTCTCTCTGTCTTTATTCCTGTACTTTTTTGACCCACTGTTAGAAGGCTATTGAGTGGACAAGGAATAAATAATGAAATATGAGGAGAAGACCATGTAGATGCCATTCAATTGAAGTCTACACAATTTTTATTGCCTACTGTGTGGTATATGTTAATATATTGCTCCATCATCTCCAGGCCTATTAGACTACTCCTGAACTGATCATATTCTCATTTATGTTCATTTTTCTCTTAGTGATGGATGGTTCTCTCCCTACCTCCCTGAAACACATAATCAGTAATGCAGAATATTATGGCCCATCCCTCTTCCTCCTAGGTAAGAGACATTGATATTTGGTGATACCATCTGGAATAACCTGGCAGAGGTCTCTGTGTGTATTATGTCCTTTCAGAATTTTACTATCAACATTTTTCCTCTTTGTGATTATTTTTTGACTTGGTGACGAATGAGAAAAGTCAGAATTCAGTTCAAATAGTCATTTTTTGATTGCCAAAATACCTGCTGTAAGCAATGTATTGTGAATCATTTGTAATAAGCAGTGTAGTATTGTACATTTGGCCTTTTATTGCAATATTATGCTGCAAGTGTGAGATTTTCATTTGATGGTTAGTCCCTAACCTTGTTTTGGAAAATCCAGTTACAGTAATTTCCATTCTCAGAACTAAATGTTGGACTTGTTATGTAGAAAATTGTTTAACTGTAGAAAATACAGCTTTGGAAGCTGTGGATACTTTGTACTTGTGAACAGAAAATATCTTTGCACTTTGGCATTGTGACTGTAAGATCTCATTTTTTATTAACTGAGGTTTGTTGAGTGCCATAAACACTAAATATATAAACTTCCAGAATTTTCCTGAAAATTGTAAAGAAATTTAGTGGGAGTTGTGGAAATCAGGGAAACCTCCTTGTTTTTTGTGGTTTTTTTTTTTCCACAAATAAAACTTTTTGTTGTCATTGAAAATCTGATTTTTTCAACAGATTCTTGAACTGGTGGTTCATATCCATCAGCTCGCTCAACTTTAGCATCTGTCTCATCCCCAGTAGCTTTTCCAGAACTACTGCCTTCACCATGGTGCTCCATGAGCTTTCCCAATTCAAACTTGGGCTTCTTGAGCATTTTTACTTTTCTAACGAAGCCATCATGGAGTGGATAAATAGACTGGCAGGCCTTTTCTATGTCTTTCCCCATGCTGTCTGGAATCAATTTGTTGACCACCTCTTTCAAGTCATTTGCCTGCACCTCTCGGGTCATAATTTCCATCATCTTTTTCTGGATTTGACAGACTTGTTGGTGCTGGGCATAAGAGTCTTCCAAATCTGGTTGTTGCGTTTTTTAGTAAAACCAACCCAGAAGAGACAAAGCAAATAGCCATCTGTAGTCTTGACATCAACATGAGCTTCAATCATAGTCTGGCATTTTTTGACCATGGAGCACATTTTATCTTGGGTAAGATCCATGCTGTCAAAGTTAGTCAAGCAGTTTTTGCCCTGAACATCCTCAGTGATAAGCTTGAATTTTCTAAATGCAACTTCATCATTCTGCAAGTCAGCAAGGCTCACTTCAAAAACACGACCCTTGAGGCCATCAGAAGCGATTTTGGTTCTTGTGACAAGTGTTTTTCCAATATTTCTCATATTGAACATTGCTGGTGCTTTTACGTCATACCAATCTTTCTTAGAAAATGAATCAACCACTTTCTTCTTGGCTCCCTTTTTGCCACCTTTCTTGAGGCACTTGTTTTTGCCAACCGCCATGGTGCTGCTCAGAGAGCCCAAAAAAAGCGGAAACTTCCTTGTACTAGTTCTTTTATAGTTTAGATTGTCTGGTAAGGGGAGGTATTTTTGCTGTTGTAGCTAAGATACTTAGTTCCTTGCTGAAGCAATTTAGGATTTTTTGTTTATTAACTTTGTATCCAATGCCCTTGCTAAATTCAGTTAGTACATAATTGTTTCTTGATTTCTTGTTTCATAATTGTAGGCTTCATTTTATTTTGTTCTGTTTTCTGCAGATAGTTTTACTTATTTATCTTTATCCTATTTGTGTTTCTGCAATGGCAAAGGTTTCCAATATAATGCTAAATAGATTTAGTGAAAATAGGACATGGAGCTTCCATGTCATCTCCAGACTTGCCATTCTCCCCACATCTCCACGTTAACCATTTAAAAAGCTGTCATGAATCCCTTCATTTTTGTGATTTTATGTGGCTTTATTGGTTAAGCATGATTGATTAAGTCATTTGCTATTTAGCAATTTTGCTCAACCTCCAGCCCCTCTCCCCTCTCCCCTCTCTAGAGGTCTGGGATGGAACTAGTTTCAACCTTTTTCTTATTAGTTGGTGCTCCTGGTAATCAGCTCCTTCCAAAAGTCATCTTATTCACATAACAGACAACACTTTATTACTTTCAACAGTGCAGATGAATACTAAATATATGAGAAAACATACTTTGGTCACCTAAATATATATATATATTTCTTATAAATCACAGTATTACAGTTGTATAGACTCTTAATTAGTGGGGGAGGCTAAGAGTGGAATGAAGGGGAATTCATTGAGGAGATTATGGTGTTGTTCTGCTGTAGTAGTTCTGTGCTGAAATCCACATGATAAAGATTCTGACCCGTCTAGTCCTACCTCTGGCTTCTTGTCCCCTATAATTTCTCCAACTGCCTTCTCTCCTGTCTTAGCTCTGCAACATTTTAGTATGTTCAAGTCTGCTTATGCTCTTTTCCTAATCTAGTCAGTGCTTACCACCAACATGGTTATTGCAGACTTCTTAGCCAGAGAATATAATAGTAATCATAATGACTATTGGGGATCTTGGGGTGGGGGAAAAATTCTAAGTATTTGTCTAGGTTAGAGTATCTGGTAACATTGCTGTAAGTTTAGCACTTGAGAGATACTCTCTATCACTAATTAGATAAATGTCCATCAGAGTGAGGGAGGTAAGAACTGTGGTTAGCATACCATGGCATAATGGAGAGTGAAGTGTGAGACTCTCAGATGAAGGGGCTATCTGTGGATTGGACTATTGAGTTTTGATGAATCATGTGGTGATAGTTACAAGGACAAGTTAGCATTTGTGGTGTTAGCATCTAGTCTGAGACCATTAGTTTTGCTGTGCAGAGATTCCTGACCTAGACCCAAACTTTAATGGAAAGTTTTATGTTTGAGAAGTATTTACAAAAGTGACTAGAAATCAGTATTCCTTTGCTTCCAGGAGTTAGAGTGATTTCTTTTTTATTATTATTATCTTTTTATTTTATATGTTTAAAAGTTTTTTTAGATATTTCACATCAATTTAATCTCCAGGGGTCATGAGTAATTTCTTAAATGAAAATTGGATTGATTGAATACCCCCAAATAAGTGAGGTCACATAAGCAATAAGGAGCCCAACAAATTTTGCTGGAGTTAAAACTATAGACCAGGTCATGAGGCATTGGCAGGCCAATCAGAATCAGAATGTTCCAAGGTATATTCAGACCTGTGGTCTACAAGCCATGCTGATGGATCCTGTTTATTATGGAAATAACAAACATTGACATCCCAGATCCTGAACTGACTTCCCATTCAGTATCTCTAATAGGGTGGATCCAGAATTAGCATTCTGTTTAGGAATGTTGATACTGGGAATAATTTAAGATCTTTCTTCCTCTTGGAAGGACCATAAGTTTTGATATGGGGCTAGGCAGATACCAAGACCTCCTTTGCCTCAAAGATGAACCTCTGCTTAGTGACCTTTTAAAATTATTCTGGAGAACCACCCCCAAGCGTACCCAAATGAGGGCCTTGGGGCCTGCGAGCCGGTGATCCCAGTGTACCCCATACAACCACACCAGCTCCAGCAGAAAGAGCAAGGAACAGCCACTGCCTAGAAAAGAGCCATCCCTGCCAAATGGGAAAGCTAACACACACCACCAAGCACTGCCACCACCGGTCCCAGCAACTCCCAGGGAAACTTAGGAAAGTAAATTTTCCTTAACAACCTGAAGGAAACAGGTAGAAGGGAGACCCGTCTGAGAAGAGAATTTGGTGGTTGTACTTAAAATATGAGACAAGTTATATCTGCAGGCAACTATGTCCCTGTGCACTTTTCTTATTATTCTGACAGCCTACCTGTAATTTTTGAAGAATTTTGACTAACAGCTAAATTCAGATTAGTTAACTATTAAAATTATTTGTATCTGTACATATTCTCAAGTGTCTATATAGCTGAAATGAAACAAGAACCAAGTGTGGTACACAGCATACCTCTCAAGACCAGTATTTCAGGGATGCTTATTTAGTTGTTCAATTTCTTCATTGCATCTGCTTTCTTATGAAGTAGTCTGTGCCTGTATATAACCAGTGAAAACAGATTCTTGATTTAAAACTTTGTTAAAAAGATTTGCTTTTCAATGCAAAAGCTCAGATTAAAGCAGAGTACATACACAATCCCTGAATTATACTAAGTAATAAATGTCCACTTGGATTTAGACCTTACTTTTTAAAACATTTATTTAGCAAAATACTGCCTGAAATATGTAGGTTGAAATTTTGATGGATTAACAAGAAAGGCAGTTCTGAATTTTCATAAAGCATTCACCAGGGAGACTGTATTGTCAGCAGCAGTAATTACAGCGGGTAATTGTATTATTTAATCTGTTACAAACCACCGAATGTGACCAGCATGGCACATACCAGCTGTTATACCCTGTTAGCTTTAATGTTCTAGGATTTGCAAAATCATACTAGGACTCTTGGTGACTGGAGGAATACAGAAATATACTAAGATTAAGAATTCTTACAGCTTTTGCCGGGCATGGTGGCTCGTGCCTGTAAGCTTCAGCCTATGAAGCGGCTGGGGCTGGGGATCGTGGTTCGAGTCCCACTGGGGCATGTAGCGAGACCTAGTCCCCCCAAAAAAACAGCTGGGCGTGGTGGCACGCGTCTGTAATCCCAGCTACCTGGGAAGCTGAGACTGGGGATTGCTTGAGTCTGTGGTACCCCAGGCAATGAGAGCCAGCGGTTCCACAGGCAAAAATAGTGAGACCTAGTCTCCAAAAAAAAAAACTAGTACAGCTTTTATAGAGATACATTTCTGGAAAACAAAAAGTATAAATTTTTCTACGGTGCAACCATGGGCATTCATTTTTGTTGTTGCACTTATTTTTCTTCTAAATTAGATTTATTGAGAAATGTGAATTTTCTCATTCACATCAGTTACAAGATAATTAAAAATACTAGAGAGTTGGTAGTTTAAAATTTTACAAAATCTACTTAAGGAAGAGGTTTGTTCAGAGTTTTTCACCAATTCTGGAATGTCAACCATGGGATAAAGCAAAAATTGTACTCCCCGCTTTCAATGTGGTGTTATTAGCCCCTTAATTGTATTTCCTAAGGATGGATCAGTTTCCCCTGTGGTTTTTGGATTGCCTTTTCATGATTTTCTTTTTGCTGTTGTTGTTGTTGTTATTATTATTGTTATTAAAAATAATATATTTGCTTATGTATTTCACATCTTTGTCTTCCCCAGGTTTCACCCACCACCTCCCTTTCCTGACCACTTCCACCCATCTCCCCACCCCCAGTTGTATACTTTAGATTGGTTCTTAGCTTGTTTTGACTTTTCCTCTTGATCTTTTGTTTTCCCTATATCCCATATTATTAGTGAAAGTATTTGGTTTCTGTCTTTTTCCTTCTGACTTGTTTCTGCCAATATGATTTCTTCTAGGTACTTCCATGTTACCAAAAGATCATCAAATTTGTCAATTTTTAATTGACAAGTAATAGTCCATTGTGTATATATGCCACATCTTTTTCATCCAATTATCTGTTTTGGGACATTTGGGTTGTTTCCATGTCCTTGCAATTATAAATAGTGCTGCAGTAAACATCCGGGCACAGGTGTCCTTTTGTACCCACATTGAGGTCTCCTTTGGGTAGATTCCCAGAAGAGCGATTGCTAGGTCAAATGGTAGTTCCATTATCATTAGTTTGAGGGTCCTCCACACTGCTTTCCATAGTGACAGGACCAGTTTACATTCCCACCAGCGGTGTAAGAGTGTTCCTTTCTCTCCACATCCACGCCAGCACTTGAAGTTGCCTGATTTGTTGATGTGGGCCATTCTTACTGGTGTAAGGTGGTTTGATTTGCAGTTCCCTGATTGCTAATGAAGTTGAGCAATTTTCCATGTGCCCGTTGGTCATTTGTATTTCCTCTTTGGAGAAGTGTCTTTTTAATTCTCCCCATTTTTTGACTGGGCTTCTTGTTTTTGCTAAGTTGTGTGAGTTCCTTGTAGATCTTTGTTATCAAACCCTTGTCACTTTTGTGGAGGGCAAAAATTTTCTCTCACTCAGTTGGGTTTCTTTTTGTTTTCTCTGTTGTCTCTTTTGCTGTACAGAGGCTTTTCAATTTGATGTAGACCCAGCTGTTTGTTTTCCTTCATTTTTTTGCAGCTGTAGATGTGTCCAAAAATAGATTTCTTGAAGTATAATTCATGAAATGTTTTGCCCAAGTTTTCCTCTATGTATTTTATGGTTTCAGGTCTTATATCCAGATCTTTTATTCATTCTGAGTTGGTATTTGTGCGTGACATGAGCAAGTTGTCTTGGTTCATTTTTTTGCATGCATGTCTTGACCCAGTTTTCCCAGCACCATTTATTGAAGAGGCTGTCCTTGTTCCAATGTAAGTTTTTCACTCTCTTGTCAAAGATTAACTGACTATATATGTGTGGTTTTATATCAGGACACTCAATTCTGTTTCACTGATCTCTGATTGTCTCTTTTTGTACCAGTGCCAGGCTGTTTTATTTACTATATCTTTGTAGTGTAATTTAAAATCTGTAATATTAATACCTCTGTTCTCTCTTTTCTTGGTCAGGAGACTTTTTGATATTCAAGGTCTTTTGTTATTCCATTTAAATTTCAGAAATTTTTGTTTTGTCTCATTAAAGAATGTCATTGAAATTTGCATTGAATCTGTAGGCTACCTTTGGTAGGATG
The DNA here is from genome assembly GCA_004024945.1 of Uropsilus gracilis. Taxonomy (NCBI): domain Eukaryota; kingdom Metazoa; phylum Chordata; class Mammalia; order Eulipotyphla; family Talpidae; genus Uropsilus; species Uropsilus gracilis. The sequence continues at coordinate 45,134 of PVHY01002188.1, read as the reverse complement.
GCCTTTTTGATGATGTTAATAATTCTTCCAATCCATGAGCAGGAATATCTTTCCATTTTCTTATGTCTTCTTCTATCTCTTTTAGCAGTGTTTTAAAGTTTTCTTTGTACAGTTCTTTCACGTGTTTTGTTAGGTTTATTCCTAGGTATTTAATTTTTTTTTGGTGCAATGGTAAATGAGATGGTTTTTTACCATGGGCATTCTTTGTGTGTTTGCAAAAGCTTTGGGGCTCGAAGGAAATATACTAAGATCTATTTCTACTGCTTATTAACTGTGACCTTGTATAAATCATTTAATCTTCTTGAGCCTCAGTTTATTTTATAGTCAATTAAAAATAACTGGTTGAAGTTTTTAAAAAAGGGGGGGAGACCCACCAGCTGGAAGCCACAGTACTGGATATGCCCTCTGACTGCAGTAGAGCACCATACATCACAAAAGCCAACTAAAAACCACAAAGTAAACCACAGCAGCACAAACATAAGGCAGAATCAACCAAGAACTGGTAAAGGACTTCAATAAACATGCCTGCAAAATACAAATGCCACATTGGCCCACTGTGTAGAGCAAGTCCAAAGACAAACAACAAGAAGGAAAAATAACACAAATGGTCAAGCAAGTCCCTTTGGAAATAAAACACCAAAGGAAAGACAATCCACAGAATCTAATAATGAGGACACAGAAGAATTACACTACCAGCCAAAGAATTCCAACAACAAAAACAAAGAAGAAATGAAAGAAGATGTAGAAAAATTTTAAAGAGAAAATCAAAATGAGACATAATCAAAGATGTAAAGGACAGGATGGAATCCCTAAGAAAAGAGTGTAAAGAGGTCCAGAATGTAAAGAGAACTGTGGAGGAGTTCCAAATGCAAGGGAAAGCCATGAAAATAGACTGGATGAAATAGAAGAGCAAATCAGTACTCTTGAGGACACTGAAATAAAAATATGACTGCAGAGAAAAAGAAAAGTACAAAGGAAGAAGACAGAAGAAAGACTGAGAGATCTATCAGATACCTTGAAGAATGGAAATATCAGGGTCACTGGAATCCCAGAAGAAGAGAAAAGCTATTTAAGAAGACAGAAGAAGAGAAATTCCCGAACCTGAAGAAGAAAATGAAAATAGACATGAAAGAATCCAAAAGGATACCAAACTACTTTAATGAAAGGGAAACCACAGCAAGAAATAATTGTAATGAAGAGTATAAGTTAATGAAACTGACTAGAGAAAGGAAACATAATATACACAGGAAACCTACTAGGCTGACAACAGATTTCTCTTAAGAATACACTCCTGGCAAGGAGGAGCTGGAGCCACACATTGAAAAAACTCCAAGACAAAAAAATGGTCAGCCACAAATACTCTTATCCTGCAAAGATCTCTCCTTTGATGAAGGCAGAGTCATCAAAATTTTGCTAATAGTAAATCTCTGCTTCAAGAAATTTTATAAAAAGCCTTAAGATCTAAACCAACGGAAGGATTGATCAGGAATAACAGAACAAGGTAGTAAATAGAACCTCAAAACGACCACCACATCGATAACCTTAAACCTCAATTATCAATAATCACCCTAAAAGTTAATGATCTAAATGCACCAATCAGAAGAAACAGTAGCACACTGGATCTAAAAACAGAATGCAGCATTCTGCCTACAAGAGACACACTTGAACTCTAAAGATAAGCACAAACAAAGTAAAGGTCTGGAAAGCAATCCTGCTAGCAAATGACCCCCAGAAGACAGGGGGTAGTCATACTTGTAGCAGATAAAGCAGACTTTAAGCTAAAAAAGGTGACAAGGGACTAAGAAGGACAGTACATAATGGTAAAAGGGCTAATACATCAGAAGGAGATAAGACTCATTATATATATATTCACCAAATGAGGGAGCATCAAAATTCATTAGATAATCAGTAACAGCACTGAAAACAGACTTCAGTGAAATTACATATATGGTAGGCAACTTTAACACTCCACTCTCACCAACAGACAGATCAACAAGAAAAAAACTACAAAAGGACAAAAAAAGCTCTAAAGGAATATCTAGACCACATGGACCTAATAGTTATCTATAAGACACTGCACCTGTGAGGAAAGGAATGGACTTTTTTTCTTCTTCAAAGTTGATCGTATATTAGGTCACAAGACATATTAATACACAAAGATTAAAATAATACCAAGTCTTATTTCTGTTAATAAAGACATCAAACTACAAATCAACAATCATAGTAAAGCAAGGAGATCACCCACTACATGGAGACTGAACAGTATGGCTACTGACAGACCTCTGGGTACATTAGGAAATGTTCCAGTATGTATGGGACTCACCAAAGACATAATACTATATTAAGAGAAAAGTACATAGCAATGCAGGCCTGTATCAAAAAGCAAGAAATAATCTAAACTTATAATCTAATCTCTCAACTTGAGGAACTAGAAAAAGGGTAACAAATCCAAATACCCAATAGAAAACAGGAAATAATAAAAATTAAAGCAGGAAAAAGTGAAATAGAAATAAAAAGGACAATCCATGAAATCAACAAAATCAGACTGGTTCTTCGAAAAGTGTTAAATCGTTAGCGAAGCTCACAAGGAAGGGAGAAAACTCACATTAGCAGGATTGTCAATAAAAGAAAAGTATAATTGACACACCAGAAAGTAATTAGACTACCATGAGCATTTGTATGCAAATAAGTACAACAACCTGGAGGAGATGGACAAATTCTTAGAACTATACAATTGCCCACAAAGGAAACAGAGGACTTAAACCAATTACAAGCAGTAAAATTAAAGCAGTCATCAGAATCTCCCTAAAAACAAAAGCCAAGGACCAGATGGTTTCACAAACAAGTTCTAACAGATATTCAAAGATGAACTGGTGCCTTTACAAAATCTCATTCAAAAATTTGAGAAAAATTACCAAGTAGATTCTATGAAGCAAACGTAACACTAATACTAAAACCAAACAAAGATAGCACAAAGGAAACTAAAAGCCTTTCTCCCTGATGAGCACAGATGCTAAAATCCTAAATAAAATCTTGACAGACTGAATCCAACAATGCATGAAAAGGGTTATATACCATGACCAGGTAAGATTTATCCCAGGGGCACAAGGATGGTTCAACATTCAAAAAGCAATCAACATAATCCATCACATCAACAAGGAGAAAGCCAAAAACTATATGATCATATAAAGAGATGCAGAGCAAACATTTGATAAAGCTTAACATCCATTCAGGATGAGGGCACTGAAAAACTAGGGAATAAAGAGACATGTCTCAACACAATAAAAGCCATATATGACAACCCACAGCAAATACTGTCTTTAGTGGGGAAAAACTGAAAACAGTTTCATAAATATCTAGAACCAGTCCAGGATGCCTGCTCTCATCACTACTTTTCAGCATACTACTGGTCGTTCTAGCTAGGGCAGTGTGGCACTAGAAAGACATTAAAAGAACACAATTAGGGAAATGAGAAATGAAACTCATTGTATGCAGATGACATGATACTTTGTGTAGAGAACCCTAAAAAATTCACAGAAAAACTTAGATCAGGCATGGTGGCACATGCCTATAAGCAGCAGCCTAGGAAGCCGTGGCCAGGGCCAGGAATCATGGTTCAAGTCCTGCTGGGGGCATGTAGCGAGACCTAGTCCCCCAAAAGAAACAGCTGGGTGTGGTGGCATGCACCTGTCATCCCAGCTACCTGGGAAGCTGAGTCTGGGGATTGCTTGAGTCTGTGGTACACCGGGCAATGTGAGCCTGTGGTCCCATGGGCAAAAATAGCAAGACCTAGTCTCAAAAAAAAAAAAGAAAGAAAGAAAAACTTAACTGAAAACAGTAAACCAGTTCAGCAAGGTAACCAGATACAAAATCAATGTTCAAAAAATCAGTAGCCTTATATGCAAAAAATCAGAAGAAGAAATTTGAAAAACCACTCCATTTACTATCATACCAATGTAAGTTAAATACCTGGGAATAAACCTAAGATGTGAAACCCCTGTACAAAGAAATGTATAAAACACTGTTGAAAGAAATAGAAAACATAAATGGAAAGACATTCCCTGCTTATGGATTGGAAGAATTAACAATCAAAATGACCATCCTGCCAAAAGCAATCTATAGATTCAAAGCAATTCCAATAAAAATTTCAATGGTATTCTTTAAAGAAAGAGAACAAAAATTGCTGAAATTCCTACGGAATAATAGAAGACTTCTAATAACCAAAACCTTCCTTACCAAAAGAAGAGAGGGTGAAGGTATTACACTCCCAGGCTTCAAATTATATTACAGAGCTATATATAATTAAAACAGCATAGTATGGAACAAAAACAATAAGACCAAAATAAAGAATTAGATGCCCAGAAATAAAGCCACACATGTAAGGTCAACTTATCTATGACAGAGAGGCAATAAACACACGGGTACAAGATAATCTCTTCAGTAAATGGTGCTCAGAAAACTGGATTGCTAAATGCAAAAGGATGAATCTAACTACTCTTATACAATATACAAAAACCAACTCAAAATGGATAAAAGTCTTATTCATAAGAACTGAAACCATAAAATACATAGAAGAAAACAGGCAAAGTGCTCTACAGCTTATACCAGAAAAATTCCTTTCAGGACACATCTATATGTGTAAAGGAAACAAACAGCTGGGACTGCATCAAACTAATAGCTTCTGTACAATGAGAGGCAATTACCAAAACAAAGAGACACCCAACTGAATGGGGAGAAAATTTTACACTCAGTTGACATGGGTCCGATATCAAAGATTTACAAAGAACTCAAATAACTGAAAGCAAAAATCTGGTAAAAAATTGGGGAGAATAGCTTAAAGGACACTTTTCCAGAGAGGAAGCACAAAAGACCTCTAGGCTTATGAAGAAATAGCATCACTCCTCAGGGGAAATTCAAATCAAAATCACAGTGAGATACCACCTTACACCAGTAAGAATCCCCCCCCCCCCAAAAAAAAAAAAAATAAAGCAAGTGCTTACGTGCATGTGGAGTAAAAGGAACACTTTTACAGTCTTGGGGATTCAAACTGGTCCCGCCACTTTGGAAAGCTGCATAGAGCACCCCTTAAACTACTGAAAATGGAACTAGGATTCATTCCTGCATTTCTGCTCCTGGGATCTACTCTAAGAATACCAAAACACTAATTCCAAAGGACAACTGTTTATTGCAGCACTATTTGCAATAGCCAGGATCTGGAAACAACGCAAATGCCCCAAAACAGACAAATGGATCAGAAAGTTATGGTGTATTTACACAGTGGAATGTTATTCAGCAATCAAAAGACATAAATTTAATGCATTTGTGATAACATGGGTGGACCTAAAGAAATCATGCTAGCAGAAGTAAGCAAAACTTGCCAACAGAACTAAGCATACATCAAGGGAGAGGGAGGAGAGTAAAATTGGGGGAGGGGAAGGGCACAAGAGATAAAGATGGGTGATAAGGTGATGTGAGAATATCAGGATAAACAATGATGTATATATGTGTGTGTAATCAAAAATAAATGACATTCAAAAAAGTGTAAAAATGAAAGAAGCCAGAAAGAAAAAGACAAAAACCGGATGGTCTTACTTACAGATGGGATACAGAGAAAACAAACAAAAGGTCAGAAAAAGTCAAAACTAACAAGCTGTTAATAGAACTAAAGCAAACAGCAAAGGAGGGGGAATGAGGGAGGGAGAACTCAGGAAAGAGTTGAGCACAAAAGAGCAAGATGATAGCTTATGAACAGGTGATATGATGGTGGGAGGACTCTGGCAAATTAAACAATATAAAATATATCTGTTAAAATACGTCGAATGAAATAAAATACTGGAAAGGAGACAGACTTTTCTTGTGAGGTACAGAATAGCCTGAGACGATGAGAACCCTGAATTTTTAATGAATCATATTCTGTTATCCACACACTGACAGGCACCAATCTATTACAGATTATGCCAGCATCCAAAAGAAGTGTGTATCTTTAAGTTAGGGGGAATTCTTTTTGGGTATCATGAATACATTATACATGGGAAGTTTACCCTTTTGTGACTAAATCAGAATAGAGAGGTCCTAGCTGCTTTCTGTTAGTAAGCCATATAACTTAAAAGTTAGGAGTTTGGGATAACCAGAAGATGGGTGAAAAACTCGTTTAGGAAAACCTTTATCCGTTAAGAGTGTCCTTTAGTAGACCACCATGTCTATTATGCCAGCTATCTCGATAGTAAGACAAATTGAAAACTTCCAGTGATACCTTCTTTTTATGATCCTTACCCTGACTGAATGAGTAGTAAAATGTGTACCCTGATCAGAACCTGAAGGAAGCACAAAAGGAACTAATGTTTGATGACATTCTTAGTGGTGTTGGCGGTAGCCTGGCAGAAAGGATAAGCTAAGAACAGATCTGTATAATGCACTGGTAGACTGGTGCAATGGCTCAGTAAAATGAATTTGCCAATCATTAAAGAGGTCTTCACCCTGTGTATGGATTACTGTTGGTCAGGAAGCCAGTGGCAACACAGGACACAAAGATCAAATTGGGAGACCAGAGTTTGGACTAGGGCCAATTGCACTGAGGGGGTTAAAGGAGAAGATAAATGTCTTAGCATTTAGCCCAAATTTTAAGGTTCTGGCAGCTATAATATTTGGAGGTCTTATGAATTCATTGAATCAAAGGCAAAAAGAATTATCTCAATCTATTTGAAAAATATGAAAAGAGCTTCTTCTGTGGTGACCTTGGCATAGACTGCGAAGGAGACTTTTATTGTAATACACAAATCTGAGCAGCAGTATAATTCTCAATATAGAAGATGAGAGTATGATTCTGAATGTGATAACTTTTTTGAGCCCATTGGCCTGAAAACCTTTATCCATTAAGAGTGCCCTTTAGTGGGCCACCATAAAAATACCCATTAAAATATATAAGACATGAAACATAACTTTGAGGTGTTTTTCAATGCCATAAAGATTTTAGCTCTTGACTTGTTGATTTTTTTTTAAATTTATATGTGTGTGTGTATTTCACATCATTGTAATTCTTTGGAGGGGGTCACCCACCACCTCCGCTCTCTGGTCCCCGTCCCTCCCCCCCAGTAGTGTACTTTAGTTTGTAGTAGTGTACTTTAAAATTTAGTTGTCCATATATTAGTGTTTAATTTAGTTGTCCATATATTAGTGTATTAGTGTCCATATATTAGTGTAGTTGTCCATATATTAGTGTAATTTAGTGTCCACATATTAGTTGTCCATATATTAGTATAAAGTAGTGTACTTTAGTTGTTCATATATTAGTGAAACCATTTGGTTTCTGTCTTTTTCTTTCTGATGTGTTTCTTCTGCCATTTTTAATTGATGAGTAATAGTCCATTGTGTATATATACCACATCTTTTTCATCCAATCATCTGTTTTGGGACATTTGGGTTGTTTCCATGTCTTTGCAATTATAAATAGTGCTGCAGTAAACATCCGGGCACAGGTGTCCTTTTGTATCCACATTGAGGTCTCCTTTGGGTAGATTCCCAGAAGAGCGATTGCTGGGTCAAACGGTAGTTCCATTTTCATTAGTTCGAGGGTCCTCCACACTGCTTTCCATAGTGACAGGACCAGTTTACATTCCCACCAGCAGTGTAAGAGTGTTCCTTTCTCTCTCTCCACATCCACGCCAGCACTTGAAGTTGCCTGTTTCATGATGTGGGCCATTCTTACTGGTGTAAAGTGGTATCATTGTGGTTTTGATTTGCAGTTCCCTGATTGCTAGTGAAGTTGAGCAATTTTCCATGTGCCTGTTGGTCATTTGTATTTCCTCTTTGGAGGAGTGTCTTTTTAGTTCTCCTCATTTTTTGATTGGGCTTCTTGTTTTGCTTTTGTTTAATTGTGTAAATTCCTTACGGAGCTTCGTTATTAATCCCTTATCACTCTTGTGGAGGGCAAAAATTTTTTCCCAATTTGTTGGGCTTCTTTTTGATTTTTCTGTTGTCTCTTTCACTGTACAGAAGCTGACTTGTTGATTCTTAAGTTCCATACTTTATCTGGAGTGACTCAGTTATGTGGTGAAAAGCAGTAACTCTATAGCAGGTTCCATCACATATGATTGGTGGTAATCCATAAAAAAAGACTCCCTTTCATATGGATTCCCTACTCAGTGAAGTGCTTTTTGTGTCCTGTCCAAGTGACCTAAAACAATCTGAAACCCAGGGTCACTTCGTTAAGTAAGTTACTCCTACAACAAAAGTCTGAGGCTCTGAATTCGTCCTACTTTGACTTAATTTGAACCTTTAATTTACTTTGTCTCCTACTCTTCATGGGTTAAGACTTTTTCAAGTCTTGGTTAAAGTAGAGTGATTTATGGAGGTATTAGCCTTTTTATCTTAAATGAGGAATTTTATACATTGACATATTTCTGATTTTGTGTTTTATGTTAATGTTTTTGTGTTTTATGTTAAGGTTTTGTGTTTTATGTTAATTTTTCTTTTCAAAGTCTGAATCTTACTTTAATTTTCTCATGGTTATCCTTTTATTTTTTGACATGTAAGCTTTTTAATTTTCTTAATTCTGGTTCTTCCAAGCTGTACAAAATAAGACCTTTGGTTGAAATATATCTTTGGGTAATTTTTAGGTGTTTCCTTTCTGAATAATTCCTGGAAACCTTGTTGTTTAACTAATAGGCCACCTTATTAATCACAGGTCACTTTCTGAGAGAATTTGTAAATAGTCTTATGCATTACCAAATTCTTAATTTTTTGCGGATTTATTTTCTATCTACTTCCCCATTCTTAAGAGAAACTGTCTTTATTGCTGTTTTGTGGGATTTGTAGATTCTAGAGTTTGAGTTTAGCCATAAGTTTTTTAAGATTTTTTTCATTTTAAATTATTTTAAGAGTCAGTTGCATGTGGAGCTAATTGGTTTTGTGTCTGCATCCAAAACATTTGTCTTATTTTAATAAAAGATTTAAACTACTCATTGCACAGTAGTGATATTGTTAGACCTATGTAAAATGACATATTTGATATTTTGCCATCCCTTAGAATTCAGACATTTGTGCAGTGGAAACAAGAAAAAATAAATAAATTTTCCATTCGTTTATGGCACATCAAAAATCTCAAGGCCATATATTGACAACTGTTGGCCCCCCAGTAATTACCATTTTAGTAGCATTTGGATAGATGAGAGCTCTCTGTTCACCAGCTTAAACATGGTTTAGGAAGTGTGTGTGTGTGCATGCATTTGTGTGTGTGTGTGCACATAGCTCTTTGTCAGATTTTAAAATCAAAGTATTTAAAATTTCATGAAATAAGTTTGAAAACCCCTGTTTTAATTGCCCCTGAAAGATTTGATAACACATAAAAAACTTTTGCTTGGTGTCTGTTACTTGATTTTTTTTCTTTTAAAATTACTTTATTGGCTTCTCTTAGAATACAGTGTATAAAATAATTTTGGATGTGCAGTTAAGTCTCCTTTCTCATTGCTAATATGTTTATTGCTGTTTTGTTAGATTTCCCAAGAATTTGTATTTTCCTTCCTTTGAGAGGGTTAGTTAACTGATTTTAATTGTGCTTTTTGTTTTCAGTTTCACTAAATTATATTTTCTGTTAATCTTTGTAGTTTCTTTTGGTTACTTTTTAATGAATGCATTAAGTTTCTTACAGTTTTGAATCAGTGAGAGCAGTTTTTAGCGCACACTTCTAAATATTATCAGGTTAATACCCAAGGACTTTATGTTGCTAATGGTGTTTTTGAATTACTGAAAAGACTTGAGAAAATATTTTGTCCATTTTCATCATTTATGATTATTTTCGCTCCAACCCAGCAAACCTCCCCTCATCTTACTTTTCCTGTTTACGCTTGACAGTAAAAGATTGTTTTAAAAAGGCATATCAGGTAACCAATTTATGTACATGGTGGTGTTTGTATTTAATATAATACTGTTCAGCTACTTAAATCAGATGTCTTGTAGTGATGGAAAGATGGAGATTATTCATGATATATATTGCAACTGAAAAAAGCAAGTTATATAACAAACCTCATTCATGTACAAATACACCCATAAGAATTTGTAATGACTATAAATGATTTTTTAATTATATCAAGTTTTTGCTGAGGTAATATTGGTTTACACACAATACTGTATATGATGTATGCGTATAGGTTCATACTACTAAAGATGTAGAGTACCATATACTGGCTTCACTACCAAAGCACCAATAATCATCCACCATAATCATCCACCATAATCCACCCTATCCCCCTTTACTTCCCATCTCCCACCCTTCCCTCTGGTAGCCTCAATAGATCTGCCAAATGATCCAGCATTTCTCCTCCTAGATATCCATCTGAAGAATACAAAACCACTACTAAAACCATGGGATAATATGCAGTACTGTTTATAATAGCCCATAAAAATCTTAGTTTATTTGTTGATGCAATTTAAATTAAAATTGTATGTATTAATTAATGGATACCAACATTTGATGTGTGTATACAGTGATTTCTGTAGTCAAACTAATAATTAGTTACCCTTTTTTTAAATGTGATGAGAGCACTTGATATGTACTTTCTTAGCATATTTGCAGTATTACTAACTATAGTCCTCATGTCTATACATTGCCCATGAAGATCTTAAAGGGTAATCACTAAATTTTTCAGGGTGATTAATACCTGATGAGCAATATTAGGAACTTTAATTTCATTGTAAGCATAAGCATTGTATATTATATAATATGCATATTATAGTTTGGTCTTTTTTAAGGCTTTGTAGTTTTGTTTCAGTGCCTGTGAAGAATCAGTTTTCCTATTTCTCATCTTTTTCTTAGCTACTGAAGTGGTGACTGTGTTTGTATTTCAAGAACCATCACTTCTCTCCTCACTCCAGGATAATGGATTGACAGATGTTATGCTGCATGCTCTACTTATCAAAGATGTGAGTCCTTTTATGCTTCTCTATAAAGAATGTTCCATACATATCCCTTCCCCCAAAACATACATACAGAGATATTGTGGCTTTGGTTCCAGGCAACCACAATAAAGGTAAATATTGTAATAAAGCAAGTTGATTTCCCAGTACATGTAAAAGTTACATTTACACTATGCTGTATTTAATAGCAGTGGCATTATGTCTAAAGAAAAAAACAGTGCCTACCTTATTTTATAATAATGCCAAAAGTTGCTTACTGTGAAAGCTTTGTCTAAGTCTTAGTCTTTTTGCTGGTGAAGGATCCTTTAAAAAAATCTGTGAAGCACATTAAAATGAAATATATTGTATATATCTGTGATCCTCCAGAGTAGTTTTATGGCACAAAAATCCTCTCATTTGTATGTAAATTGAAACTTAGAGGGACCTGATCATCAAGATCCCTTATGTCTCTCTGTGTAATACTCTTGGCCATTTTTTCCTAGCATGTGCAACTGAATTCTTTTAGATTCCTTTAGATTCATTTTCTCTCTAGGTTCCTGCTACTCGTGAAGTCCTTGGCTCCCTCCCAAATGTATTCAGTGCACTCTGTTTGAATGCACGAGGTCTTCAGTCATTTGTACAATGTCAGCCATTTGAACGTCTCTTCAAAGTTCTTCTGTCTCCAGACTACCTCCCAGCCATGAGGAGGAGGAGAAGCTCTGACCCCCTTGGTAGGTCTCCAAACTTTAGCTTATAATAAATGATAGGTTTGCTGTTGTGCCAAGAAATTAGCTGATTGCCAAGCCAACAATTGGCAAGGAAACCCTCTTCATCTCATGTTATTTTTGGCTAGGTGTTCTAAGCTTAATGGGAATTATCACCATATGTTATATTAGAGGTAGAAAGGAATACTTCAGCCTTTGCTCATAATATATGCATGTTTCTCAATAGCTTGTTGTTAAACGTACTATTATAGTGCTAATGAGAAATTTGTATTAGACAGCAATAGTACATCACCATCTAATCTGTAGCAACAGGAACTATGAATTCCTGGATTGTTGCTCTTGGTAATCGTCTATCCAAGCATCTAAGTCCCTGTTATAATTGTGAAATAGCAAGATCGAGCTCCAGGAAAAAATCCAGTTTTCAAAAATGTGCTTCCTGCTTTCAGCCACAATATAATAGCATTCCAGTTACCACTATCATTCTTTATCAGGGCAGCCAGAGGGTTAATACCTTATGCCTCTTCATGTCTCTTCATGCTACAATACTACTTCAGACTTTGATGGTAGGATTGAGAGGGTAGAATGTAGTATACATTGACACTTTAAAATATTTACTAAACTGAGTTTCCTTTTTCGTCCCCAGTGATTCAGGTGTAAAGGAAATCACAATAGTCAGCTCAGTTTCTTTTCCCTTTCTTATATTGACACACAAAATAGCTCCAGCTCTGTCTTTTTAGTTTTTGTTTTTGTTTTTGTTTTTTTGAGGCTAGGTCTCGCTATTTTTGCCCATGGAACCGCAGGCTCACATTGCCTGGGGTACCACGGACTCAAACAATCCCCAGCCTCAGCTTCCCAGGTAGCTGGGATTACAGGCGCGCACCACCATGCCCAGCTATTTTTTGGGGACTAGGTCTCAATGTGTTGACCCGGGCGTAACTCGAACTGTGATCCCCGACCCCGACTGCTTCATAGGCTGAAGCTTACAGGCACGCGCTGCCATGCCAGGCTTCCAGCTCTGTCTTGTCTTTCTGACAGTTTATTCTTTTCTTTAAAGGGGATACTGCATCTAACCTGGGGAGTGCTGTAGATGAGCTCATGAGACATCAGCCCACCCTCAAAACAGATGCAACAACTGCAATCATCAAGGTAGGAAATGATGAAGCTGTAGTCAGTAGGCATAAGAGAACAGTGAAGGAGGTTTCTTAATAAAAGGCTTGACCTTTTATTAAATATTAAATATGTCATTTGGATTTTTGGAATGTCCCTGATGAAAGATGTCTGCCTCATTTTACCATGTCCTTATGTTGGTCCTTTGCCTATTCTTTACCCTCTACCTCCCCACCCCCAAATGGTCGCTTAACTATTGCTGTCTTATAGAGGATATTAGTAATAGCTGTGGCTTAGCTTCTTTTAAGAAAGGCCTATTACCCTTTATAATCATTATTGTTGTTCTTCCCGCTACACACACACATTTACTAGCTCTGCCTGTTAGGATTTTTGAAACTCATGGGTTCCTGGTACTGGATTAATTCCCATATGGAGTCATCTCAGTCAGTCATTAATTTAACAACTGTGTGACCCTGAACAATTTATTTAACTTGACAAAATTTAAGTTTCCTTGTTTGTAAAACAACATTAATGACTACATACTAAGGATGGTATACATAGCATGTATATAAAGTCTTTTGACATTTTAAGTATATAGTACATAGAAAATGTTTCCAAAATGTTAATCATCCCTGTTCCTTAATTACTAATAAATATTTCCTGTGTGTTTCAGTTACTTGAAGAAATCTGTAATCTTGGAAGAGACCCTAAATACATCTGTCAGAAGCCTTCGATCCAGAAGGCAGATGGCACTACCGCTGCTCCTCCCCCAAGGTCTAATCATGCTGCAGAAGAGGCCTCTAGTGAGGATGAGGAAGAAGAAGAGGTACAGGCCATGCAGAGCTTTAATTCTACCCAGCAAAATGAAACCGAGTCTAATCAGCAGTAAGTGTTTGAAAAACAGGATCTTGAGCTTTGTGATTGGGGGCATGTCATCTTCATCTATAAGAGTAAGAGAATTGAGTTAGATCCTTATAGTCTTCAGACTCTAATCATCTCTAGTTTTTCTCCCTTTGACCCTTGAGTGTTATTTGTGCTTTGATATTTAATTGTATCAGTTACAATACAAAGCAAGCTATTCTTAAAAGCTGTTCATGAAATTAAATCAATTTACTATCAAACTGATGACCTTTCTTCAGAGTACTTATTTTCCCTTTTTTGATGCAGTATTCCAGTTTCCATGAGTGAGCACATATGAGAGACATTATAATCTTTGTTTGATGTCTGTTCATGCCCGAAAAATCAGAAAGCTTTAGAATGTACTGTATGATTATAATCAAGCATTCCTTCTTATTTCTAATTATTTGAAATTTGTTCTACATAAAAAGTGACTGTTTGCATGATAAAGTGGGGGTAAGGATGTGCCAGCTTGAAAATTCTTGACTCATAGACTCTGTTGTGGTTAATTTACCTTCACAGTAGAAATGGGTGTAATCCCTCTGGACAGTCATTGATTTAGTAAGTGTTCTTTTGATGTATAAATAAGTAATAAGAAAATCATGAGCATTTTAGTTAGGTATGGATATGGATGGGCTTGAGCCAGTCTTGAAGGGTGGCTTGAAGCTTAAGAGAAGACTATGGTGTTCTAGATAGCAGGAGCAAAGGCCTAAACTCAAAAAACATGTATACCCTCTTTGAACTGCAGAAAGTAATGAACCCAAGTCTTTTTAAAAGGAGACATTAACTATTAAGATCATTGCTTTATTGAATAAATATTTTACTTTTGTTAGAGAAGGCGGCCCTACATTTTTCTCAAATCCTTGCATCTTCTCTTTTAATAGAAAATACTCTTTTTTTGGAAGAGGGGAACACCTTGAAAGAAAATACGACTTTATTTGCAAAAGAATCAAAATCGTAGTGTTTCCTTGCCACACACCCTTAACTGTCAGTCACCCTGCTAGGATAGGGTTCTCTTTCTTAACTACAAAAAGATTTCTTAAATGGTGGTGGGGTGGTGGTGGTGGTGGTGGTGGTGGTGGTGGTGTTGAGTCAAGATTGTATGACTTATTCTTTGGCTATCTTACAGACATTTTAGATCTAACATGCAGAGATTCCATGTTGTCATAGGAAATAGACATTTTTCTCATCCTTGTTTTTCTTCACTCTTCATTTTTTTGACAAATACCCTATCTCACCATGTTATGTTTATTCCCCACCCCAAATTATCTTTCTTTTTCCACTGAGTTCTTGCAAGGCCAAATGTCTCTTTTCTTAAAGGAGCTTTTCATTTTTACCTACAAATAGAAAGTTTATCTTTTGTTTTCTCTCAACAGGTTTGTTAAAACTATTCATAGACCCTTGGACAACATGTGAGGGTTAAAGGCACTACCCCACCCTTGCACAGTCAAGAATTTATATAAACCTTTGACTCCCCAAAACTTTAGCTGCAGCCATTACTTGGTATCTGCAGGGAGAGTGGTTTCAGGACCCCACCACCTCACCACCATGGATACACCATGGATGCTCAAGTCCCTTGTGCTCATCCCTCTCTATCCAGGGATTCAACCAATTAATAGAATCCGTAGAAATGGAGAGCCAGCTTTTGATTGGAAAAAAACCCATATTCAGGGGTCAGCTGTATTTTAATGGTATTCCCCCATTAATGCATATATCCAGGGCAAGGACAGTGCTTCATTCAACAATATATCCCAGTCACTTTGTATATAATGGATAATCAATAAATGTTTAATGAGTTGTTGGAATGGCTCAAGAATGTTGGATTGTGGATTCCATGAGTCTTTAGGACCAGGGGAGCTGGATCTGATGAAACTTGAATAAGACCAAAGAGACATAAAAATCTTAGACCCTAGTGGTAGCCATATGTAGCTTCTAAGCAGCAAAATACTCTAGTAGTCTATGAAATCAGTGGTTTTCTGTACACTTTTTGATCTGAGTGTTCATCATTGCCTTCATATAATTCTGCCATGTTCAGAAATCTCGTTTGGGTAACTGGATTATTAGAACTAAAAGTAACAAAAGACTACATTCGATCTCCATTTTGAATACCATACTATTTAGGGAAATGTTTCCCTTAGCTGAGACAGTTATGAAGGGAGTTAGTACATACTTTCTATAGTTATGGGAGAGGTTTAGAAAAATTTGCCAGCCCTCTTCCCAAAGTATTGTTCCTATCCCCCTCTCTAGTACACAAATTCCCAAACAAGTACCTGTGTCTTGTGTCCTTACCCCATTTCCCAGTGTCATAAATACAAGTACTTTTTTCTGATTACTCTTTATTAAGATATAATTTCTATACAGTAAACTACAGACTTTAGGCTCACCATCCCCCACCTTGAAATGACACAGCTACTTGAATATCTATCATCAAATAGATCCACCTCTTCTAGAATATCACATAGATTAAAATAGTTACATGTGTTGTGTCTGATGTAGGTACTTTGTTATAACTGGCTTCTATTGAGCATGCAGTTGCAATGCATTCAGGTTTGTTATATCTGTCAATACAGTGTGAGTTCATTACTGAGTAGTATTCCATTGTAAAAATATACATTCTCTTGTTGGTAGACTTTTGAGTTTCCAGGGTTTTTTTTATTCAACCTAAGACAATGTTCTTTTATCTTGGTTTTTGTTTTTTCCCCAACATCAGTAGCTTAGCTAGTACTTGAAAATGATATTTCTATTTGATCTGAGAGACATGGTTTTATGCTGGAGATAGGAATAAAGAAACATGGGCACTAAAGTTTACCCCTACATATGTGGATCTCTTTTCTACATTGAGAGGTATTTACCTCAAGCAGTTTTTAATACCAGTATTTTGGCCACTTTCTTACGACTTCTGAATTGTTTGGTTTCAGCAAAGCTGATATTACTGGGATTGAATGTTCTCACCAGTAATTAGCCTGGTTTTTAGTAAGCTAGGTCACCGTGGCTTATTTCATGGTCAGTTCCATTTATGTTGCCTAGTTTAGCTACCTCTCCTGAGCTATATAAATCCATACAGTCTTTAGAACTTCAAAACTATCTGGATCTAGAAGGCAGAGCACCATTTGTACCTCAAATTGTGGTCCAAAGGCAGCTGCGTTTCCTCAGGAGCTAGGAGAAAACTGATAATCCCCCTTCTCCCCTACCCCACCCAATAATAAGACAAAATCACCACGAAATCTGTACTGTGACAGTCATTGAAATTTTCCTTTACTTCTGATCAGGAACTGACTCCTTCACCACAAATACAAGATGAAAAACTGATCAGAATAAAATTTAGTTTAGAAATAGGTGTATGTTTTGGAGAAGGGGAAAGAGGCAAGATGTTTTTTGGCAAAACAAGTAATTTTGTTCATTATGGGAATGTAGTCTTACTGTTTTAAAGATACTATGGTGTCAATTTCATGTAAGGTTATAATTAGAATGACTTTAAAATCAGTTGAAAGGGAGATGTCTACTGAAGAGAGTTGATGAATTTTACTCTTCTGTATGACATTCTGGAAGTTTAATAAAAATGAGGGTAAGGAGAAAAGTGGCTACTAAATAAGTTTGTTCCTGGAGTTGGATTAAGAACCTCAGTTGATTATTTTCACTTTTGTTCTCAACTTACATTTAAGAAATGAAGGAAGTACATGAGTCTCATTTGATTTGACAAGTTTCTTGTTGGAGTAGAGGCACACCTGCACTCTGGCTGCAGAGTGAATTGTGGGGTTCTTTTCAAGGGGATACAACCAAATTTAGGGTAATTGGCATAAGTAGCAGGGAATGCTGCAGTGGTTCTGGGAAGTAAAGAAAAGTCAAAAGAAAGGTTTGTGATCTTCAATGAAGTCATTTCACTCCAGACTTTGTCCTCCCTTTGTACAAAGATCTTCTCATTTTTTTCATTAAGCGTATTCACTACATCCTACCCAAATACAGGTTCTCGATAGTTCATCACAGAAGCCACTTGTGATGCCCATCCACTTTCTTTGCCTGATCTGCATTTTGATATCAAATGCTCTCTTGCATATCATGTCCACATTCACATTTTGTCTTGTTCAAAGATGGAATTGTTAGCTTCTCGCCAACTTGTTTGCCTTCTCTCTCTCCCCCTAACTCTCCCACATTCCATCTTTTCTCATGCCCCCAAAACCTGTTTCAAGGACCTATAGCCAAAGTGTTTCTTATTTTGCTTGTTTTAGCCCTTCTGAGGTTTGATCTTTAAGGTAGATTTTCATTTCAATATGCTTTGTGGATTTTTCCCCTTGTTTGCTTCTTAAAAGCTAAGGTGTAGCCATTAGACTAAAGACTGCATTTTCTACAGTTAGGGCATTGTTTCATCCTTCTCATCTGCAATTCAGTATGAAGCTTCTAAAGGAAAAGATGTGATCAGAATTTTTGTATAGTTAGGTAACTGTTGTAACGAGCATAGTTTGTTAGGGAGGCAGGTCTTGGATTTTGATTTCAACTTTGACTGTCCTGAATGGTTTGTCATTAAAAGCATGGAATATGTCTTTTGATTGAACTTGCTTATTTGTAATATCTTCATATTGATAAATTTCTCCTACAGTAGTTGCCTAAGATAGGATAATTTCTTTCAAGATATGTAAAAATGTTGTTTGTAAAGACTTGACTTTCCCTTTTGTGTTCTCAACTTAATCAGCCAGATTGAGAATTCACCTCTTTCATTCTGTGCTATATACTGTAATTCTGACTTAGAAAAAGGCCTAGGATTTCATTTCTGTAACCCTTTCCTAACCTTGTTCTCTTGCACTGGTATTGTGAATTTCTGTGTAACTCACTCTTTTCTCCCTTAACAGGGTTGTTGGTACAGAGGAACGTATTCCTATACCCCTCATGGATTACATCCTTAATGTGGTAAGATTTATGATAGGGCAAACTGAGTAAAGGTGTGTGGTTTTCTGGAAAATGTGGGATTGCACCAAATAGTCCACTGAAATTTCTGTGCTTGTTTTTACTCAAGCCCTTAAAGTATAGAGCAGTAGGTGAAGATGGGCAAACCTTCTTCTGTGAGACTGGTTGCCAAAAATTAACCAACACTCTCCCTTTTTTGGATATTCCTGCCTTCCCAGTGTTCCCTTTTTCTGTTGGAATCCAAATAAGAGGAGAGTGGATTTATTACACTAATCTAGAATTAATGTTCTTTGAATATGTCCAACATATATTTTTTTCTTCTTGCCATTTTTCCATATTGACTTCTCTTTTATTGAAAAAAAAGTTAATATAGTCTTCTAACTTCTATGTATCTCACGGTAAAAGGTGAAGAGTTGGACTTTTTTCAGAAATGTTTCCCTATAAGGAGAAGCCCAGTTAGCATTTGTTCTAGCCTACTGAGCACTCCCAAGACTTCCAGAGATGGTTTCTCTAGTGCCTGTGTATTTGTTGACTATATTTTGTTTTCTTACTCTCATAAAAAGCTTTGGTCTAAATCATTCTTCCAGAGTTGTAAGTTTTTGCTTTCAGTATTATTAACATACTTGAGGGAAAATTGCCATGGTGCTCCCAGAGGAAAGGCAATATATATATTATCTTGCAAAGAGCGCACTGAAAGAGCAAATTAAGTGATTAGACCTGATTCTGCCCCTAAGTCATGATGTAGCTCTGAACAAGTCATTTAACCACTCTATGTGGTTGAAAAGGCACTTGATTGGGGAAGAATTTGAAATAATTTTTATTTTCTGTATGTTTAGATATCATATCTATATACATGTTTGCCTGAGGTTTATTCTAGACTAGAAAAAACTTGATTTCATTTCTACCAGGCCTACCCCTGTCCCTACTCCAAGCTGGTTTTTTACTTCCAATGTCTACCAGGCCTACTCCAAGCTGATTTTTTACTTCCAGTGTTTTAGTTTTCCAGGCTCTAACTTTTCTTTTAAAATTTTCATTACCTAGATGAAATTTGTGGAATCTATTCTGAGCAACAATACAACAGATGACCACTGCCAGGAATTTGTGAATCAAAAAGGACTCTTGCCTTTGGTTACCATTTTGGGTCTTCCCAATCTACCCATTGACTTTCCCACATCTGCAGCCTGTCAGGCTGTTGCAGGTGTCTGCAAATCCATATTGGTAAGAAGCATTTGGCCAAATATTTTCATTTATTTTTAGATAGCAATATTATCATACATCTGTATACATGTTTTTTATGCTGATCTCCCCTTCAATTAAAAAATAATGAAATTTTGGTATGTACTACAAGTGACTAATAAATAGTATGCCACTTTATTTCTTGTTAAAAAGTTCAAGTGTTTGTTCTTTGTTCCTTGGTTTGATACATAGTTCTAATAACCTCATTTGACTCCAGTGGATGAGAATGTATATCTCCAGGAAAACTTTGGAGTTGAGTTTTTATTAGTGTATCATTCCTTTGTCATGGATGCTTAACACATCTGATTTTGTGTAGCCATTTTTTTTGTCCTTTCACAAACTTAATAGTCATGTATTTTAAACATAATTGATGTATAGTTTATTCATATTTTGTCAAAAATAAAGCTTCGTTATTTTAAGTAGTAGTAAAATACACATAAATAAAATTTGCCATCTTAAAACACTTAGCGGTAAAAGTTTTTCACATTGTTTTACAACCCATTTTCAGAACCTTTTTTATCATGCAGAAACGGAGACATTATACCCATTAAACAGTTGTTCCCCTTTCCATCAGAGCCCCTAGTTGCCAGTGTTCTACTCTCTTGTTTTTATGAATTTGACTGCTCTTTTCTAAGTGCAATTCACACGTTGTCTTTTTGTGACGGGTTTATTTTGCTTAGCATAATGTCCTCAAGGTTCGTCCATTGTGTAACATATGTCAGAATTTCCTTTTTAAGACTGAATGGTACTCCAATGTATGTATATACCACAGTTTGTTTTTTCCATTCATCAGTTGGTATTTGGGCTGTTTCCACCTCTTGGTTCTGACTAGTGCTAGTGTGAATGTGGGTATGCAGATAATTTTAAGATTGTGTGTGTGTGTGTGTGTGTGTGTGTGTATGTATACATGCACATGTGTAGAATGCTTAAGAGCTATGGTTCTGATTCTTTGAGTTTGGCTTTATAATCCACATTTAAGAGAGATTAGACTCAAAATCCTGCTTCCAATTATTTTGATAATATACCCAGAAGTAGGGGAGAGTTGTTGAATCATGGTAGTTCTATTTTAAATTTTTTGAGCAGCTGCCATACTATTTTCCACAGCAGCTGCACCATTTTATATTCTGACCAACAATGCACAAGGATTCCAGAGTTCCAGTTTCTTTACACCCTTTCTAATGCTTGTTATTTTCTAGACTGGTTGTTTTTTGTGTTGCTATTTTTTTTTTGTAGTAGCTATCCTGAAGGGTGTGATGTGAGATCACATGGTTTTGATTTGCATCTCCCTAATGATTAGTAATATAGAGCATTATTTCATGTGTTTATTGGGTTTGTATATATCTTTGGGGAAATGTTCAAGTCCTTTGCCCTTTTTTTTTTTTTTTTTTTTTGAGACTAGGTCTTGCTATTTTTGCCGGTGGAACCGCAGGCGCTCATTGCCCAGGGTACCACAGACTCAAGCATTCCCCAGCCTCAGCTTCCCAGGTAGCTGGGATTACAGGCGCGCGCCACCGCACCCAGCTATTTTTTTGGAACTCGGTCTCACTACGGGCCCCAGGCAGGACTCGAACCGCGATCCCTAAGCCCCGGCCGCTTCATAGGCTGAAGCTTACAGGCACGAGCCACTGTGCCCGGCTCCTTTGCCCATTTTTAAGTGGAGTTGCTTGTTGTTGAGTTGTAGGAATGTATATATTTGGGATATTAATTTTTGGGATATTAATTTTATCAGATATATAATTTAGAAACATTTTCCCCCATTCCACAGGTTACCTTTTCATTATGCTGATATTCTTCATTGTGCAAAAATATTTAATCAATGTTGTGCGGTGCAGTGTGGTTTCTTCATCTTTTACAGTTTCAACTTTTGTGTTTAGATCTGTAGTCCATTTTGAATGGAATATTTTAGGTGGTATAAAGTAAGCTTCATTCTTTTGGGTGTAAAATCCGGTTTCCCCCAACAATTTATTGGAAAGACTGTTATTCTCCATTACACTCGCGTCTTGGCACCCTTATAAAAAAATATCATTTGACCATGTGCCAGGGTTGATTTGGGACTCTTTGTATTGTAGTTCATTGATCTTGATACCTGTCTTTATTCTAGTACCATACTTTGATTACTGTAGTTTCTGTGCAAAG
Source organism: Uropsilus gracilis (assembly GCA_004024945.1). Lineage (NCBI taxonomy): Eukaryota > Metazoa > Chordata > Mammalia > Eulipotyphla > Talpidae > Uropsilus > Uropsilus gracilis. The sequence continues at coordinate 23,244 of PVHY01002188.1, read as the reverse complement.
TTTGGAAATCAGGAGGTGAGAGAACTCCAACCTCTTGGTTTTTTTTTTTTTTTTTTTTTTTTTTTTTGGAGACTAGGTCTCGCTATTTTTGCCCGTGGAACCACAGGCTTACATTGCTTATGGTACCATGAACTCAAGCAATCCCCAGGCTCAGCCTCAGCTTCCCAGGTAGCTAGATTACAAGTGCACTCCACCACGCCCAGCTATTTTGGGGGAACTTTTTGGGACTAGATCTTGCTGTGTTGCCCCAGGTGGGACTCAACCCACAAACCCCAGACCCTGCCACAACTCCATAAGCTGTCGACAACTCCATAAGCTGTCGCTTATAGGCATGTGCCACCGTGCCTGGCCCCAACTTCTTGTTCTTTTATAAGATAGTTACATCTATTGGGAGGGACCTTGAAGTTCTAGATGAATTTTAAGAGGAATTTTTTTTTCTATTTCTGCAAGGAAGCTCACTGGTGAGATTTTTGTAAGAATTGCTTTGAATCTATGAAGCTACTTTATTGACTGAGTTGCGCAGTGTTTAGTAATTTCTGCTTACAGATTTAGAAAACTCCCTAAGATTGTGGCATGTCTGCATTTAATGTTTTGTTTTGCTTTACCATTTGCAACTATTTAATTGTTCTCTGTAAGCAAGAGGGAGGAAAGTGCTGCTCCACCTTTTTCCTGCCTCTAAGATGCTGTGTAAAGATAGGTATTTCTTTTAAAACATAGGAAAAGTACATAAGTTCTCCTGTCTTTGAATGACAAAAGTTAATGTTCAACTATTAGGCTTTTCTCCATACACAAAGAGAATTATGAAGACCTTTTTCTCATTAAAACAAACATAAAAAAAATGCCTAGCTGATGCCTATCGTAGACTCATTTCTTTGCTCTGGGAAGAAAACATTTGGAATGGTCATTTGCTTGCCTTCTTTAGAACCTTTCCTAACATTACTGTCCTTTGAGCAAAATCTGGAATTAATATTACAATGTGGAGTCCTTGCTATAACAGTATCTCAGTTTAGTCATCACAGATTTTTAAATATGATTTGTACCCCACATTTGAAAACCTCTCATTTGAGGAAATACTGTGTTGCTCTACATGTCGGTGTTATGGCATATTATATATGTATTCATATTTTGGCTCCACCAGCATTTACCAGTGAGAGAGTATGAACTGCTCTGAAATTTGTGAAACTTGTCTTCTACTCTTCCATTTGTGACTATTAAAAACATGATGAATATAAAGTTCATTGTATATTAATACTTTAATTATTCTTATTCCAGACACTGTCACATGAACCCAAGGTCCTTCAGGAGGGTCTCCTTCAACTGGATTCCATCCTTTCCTCCTTAGAACCCTTACACCGCCCAATTGAATCACCTGGAGGCTCAGTGTTGTTGAGAGAACTGGCTTGTGCTGGGAATGTTGCTGATGCTACTTTGTCAGCTCAGGCCACACCTCTACTGCATGCACTCACTGCTGCCCATGCCTACATCATGATGTTTGTTCATACTTGCAGGGTCGGACAGGTGAGAATTATTTTAGGGGTGCATATGTCAGTTTAAAGCTGTTGAAACACCTAGGGCATATATACCTGTTAGCTAATTTACTGTGCTTTGGAAGCATTTCTACATGGGCTAATCACTGAAAGAACAGTTTTAGGATAAGGTTTTCTTGTGATGTAATAGGCATTGATAGATCTTTGGCATCCATGTCAGTCAGCTGGGATGCATGATCACCCTTTTTTGCATTCAAGCTTCAAGTGGGTATTCCTTTGGCCTTTTTATTTCCTAATAATTTCTACAAATGCAAGTAGATCTCATAATAGTATGGCAAGAAGGAAATTTGACCCCAGAACTTATGTCAGTGATAATTGACAGAGATCACTAAAGTATCGAACCCTGTGCCTGCAGTCCAGTCCTCTTGTAGTTCCAGAACTACATAATTTATGTCTGTGCGCACAGCTTTACTACATTGATTCCTCAAATCAGTTGTTAGGGATTACTTTGTATTTTTAGTAAATGAAGTAAAATTAAATATTCAACTCAAGGAATTAATTAGATACAAATATTTGGTCTCACTTATATGAGGGAGAAAGGGAAAACACAAGAAAAATTTAAAACTTAATTTTTCGCAAAATTGAAGCATAGAACATGGGGGTAGGAATTAAGGGTGGGAGGGGCACAAAAGACTAAAATGGTTCAGGGGTGATGAGGTGGTAGGAGAACCCTGGGGTAGATAATGATGTAAAATAAAATAAATAATATAATAAAGATTAAATAAATACAAATATTTATCAAACTTAAAAAAAAAGTGACAAGCCCTCTACCACCTAAAAAAAATTTAAAAGGTACCAATGAATTTTACAAAGCTATTTTTTTGACTTAGAGAAATAGAGTTTTCCTGTGACTCCTGTCATGCTTTCTCTTTACAGAAAGCAATGAAAAGGGATGTTAGAGACAGATTGTAAATGTCGTAAGAGAATACTTTGTGAAATTGATCTTAAATAGGGAGATTACAATCTCTATTAAATATGTAGACAATTCTGAGAATAACATGGGAAAAATAGAGTATTTCTAACAGCTAAAAGTTGATTCGGAGAATAAATATTCAGAGAACATCTAAAAATTAGCTTCTTTAACTTTGCAGAGTGAAATTCGTTCCATCTCCGTAAACCAATGGGGCTCTCAATTGGGTCTGAGCGTTCTGAGCAAGCTGAGCCAGTTATACTGCTCTCTGGTGTGGGAAAGCACTGTTCTCCTCTCACTGTGTACTCCAAACAGGTAAGAGAATGATCACCTCTTTTTTTATTATCTTTTCTGACAAACTAGGTTCATTGCACCTAGAAGGTTGTTTTGGGTGAAGATAAGGAGAGAGGAGGAACACTGTAAAGAGTTCTACAGAAGAGGCTTCATTGTTTTGGTAGTTCATTTAAGTTACAATGCAAAATACCACTATACTGAGTCCTTTGACGTAGCAGAGATTTATTGGTCACCGTTCTAGAGGCAGAACGTTCGAAATCGTTTTACCAACATGGCTAGGTGTGGACCCTCTCCCAAATCTTAAGATTTCTCATTGTATCCTTATATGGTGTAAAAGTCTAGGAATCTTTCTGGAGCTTCTTTTATGAGACAGTATTCCTACTCAAGAGGGTTCCTTACCTATTAATGCCATCAAATCAGGCATTAGAATTTCAAAATAGCAGTTTTGAGGGACATAAGTATTCGTTTAATCTGTCGAACTGTCTTCCTACTTACCAACCTTAGGACTTGCTTAAAAATGTGTTTATCTTCTGAATCTTTGATTCGGATAACCCAGTTATGCTGCCAGTGTGGTAGCTGTTCAAAATTCGACCCTGTTAATCAAACGTGAATTAGAAACTTCAGAGTGCTCCATCAGGAATTTTATCATTGCAGGTGTTTTATTAAGTTAATTTAGCTGCTATAGAAGAGATGAAATGACAAAGCAAATTAGAAACTAGGCAGAATGTAAGGGACATATTTTTTTATATTGTTGCATTCCCCGAAGTTTTCCCACCACCATGTCACCCATCAACTGTCCTCTTGATCTCTTAAAGTTTTTTTGATCACTGTATCTCTTATGCAGCCTACCTTCTGGATGTGAATTTGGCCAGGCGGACATGCAGAAACTGGTTCCAAAGGATGAGAAGACAGGTACGGCCCAGGGCGGAAAAAGATCAGGTAACTCTTTAGAAACTAAAATTTTAGTCATTAATTCTCTAACCTTCTAGCTCCATGTCTTCAGAGGTCTGTTAGGAAATTTTAATTAGCTCTGTCATGTATAGTCCTCAGTTTTATTTCCTTTTCATTAATTTTTATTTATTTTAATTCAGATGACATTGCTTTAATTACAGGTACACCCCAAGTCCTCCACCATAGTCCATTGTTCTCCCTCCATACTTTACTTTCCCCCCTATGTAGCCTCAGTTTTAGTCAAATTTCTAGGATTTGTTACTGGTTTGGCTTTATTTGACCTTTTCTTTTGTTTCCCTATTTTCTACATATAAGTGATACCATCTGGTATTTGTCTTTCACCTTTTGAGTTGTTTCACTTAGCATAATCTGCTCTAGTACCATCTGTGTTGTCACAAATGGCAAGTGTTTTTCTCTCATTAGCTGTGTGGTATTCTTCTTAATCTGGTGTTTTGGGGCTTTTGCATTGTTTCATGGCTTGGCTGTTGTGCATAATGCTGCGATGAAAATAGAAGTGCATATATCTCTTAGAATTAAGCTGATTTTAGTCCTTTGTCTCTGAAAAGTACGTGCATGTATGCAGTGGTTAAAAACTAAAACATGGCAGTAAAAAGAATCACCCATATTTGCACTACGACAGACAATATTTTGGAAGTTGTCTACCTAATCTTTTTTCCCTAGGTGATTTTCCTAGGTATAATACCTCCTAAATCTCTCTTCACTTAGTAATATTAAGTGCTGTATAAAGGTATCATGAATTAACCATCCCCTGTTAACATTTCTAATTTATTATTTCTGTTAGACTTTGGGTGGTAACATAATGTGGTATACACAGATGCTGATGTATGTAGTGAGCTTTAGAAATGATCCCTAAAATAGTCTTTAGATGTTGGTTTATAATGCTGTATATCTAATATCTATGTAATGCTATAAACCAATTAAAATTAATTACACAAACAAAAAATGGAATTTTTTTTCTTTCTGGTTTTATGCAAATTTATGATTTCCTTTAATTACTTTATCAAAGGGTATGGGTGGGGCTCTAATGTTTTGTATGCTAATTGTAAGAAACTCAAAACAGCATTTTTAGTTTTAATTAATTTAAATGTAGCAGTCATTACTCTTATTAATTGTTGGGAGATTTTTAACATGTTTGTAGCATACTGAAATACTTAACACATAGCTGGGCACAGTGGCTCGTACCTATAAGCTTCAGCCTATGAAGTGGCCAGGGGCTAGGGATCACAATTTGAGTCCCACCTGGGGCATGTAGCGAGACCTAGTTCCAAAAAAATAGCTGGGCGTGGTGGTACACACCTGTAATCCTAGCTACCTGGGAAGCTGGGGATTGCTTGAGTCTGTGGTACCCCGGGCAATGTGAGCCTGCGGTTCCATGGGCAAAAATAGCGAGACCTAGTCTCAAAGAAAAAAAAAATACTTAATACATACTTATACTTAACACATCAGTTACAGTAATGAATATTTAATGTCTGGATTGAGATGTGCTATTAGTCTAAATGGCACTTTTTTAATACTTAGTATAAGATATAAATTATATATATTTTAATGTTTTTATATTGTTTACATATTTTTTTATGTCATTGCATCCCCTGAAGTTCTCCCCACCACCATGTCACCCATGAACTGTCCTCTTGATCTCTTGGACTCATCCCTCCCCTGATAGCTCGCACCTTCCTTTTCCCTCCCTTGCTGCATACTTTAGTTCTGTTGTCGGTTAGTTTTAACTTTTTCTTGACCTTTTGTTTGTTTGCCCCATATAATGAGACCATCTAGTATTTCTCTTTTTCTTTTTGACTTATTTCTACTAGCATGATTCCTTCTAACTCCATCCATGTTGCCGTAAGTGCCATTAGTTTGTCTTTTTTAATTTCCTGAATAATACTCCATTGTATAAATAAACCACAGCCTTTCAGCCATTCATCTCTTTGGGGGCATTAGGGTTGTTTCCAAATCCTGGCTGGTGTAAGTAGAGCTGCTTTAAACATCAGAGTTTGGGGGTCCTTTTGAATCAGTGTTTTGGTACCCTTTGGGTAGATTTCCAGTAGTGGAATTGCTGGATCAAGTGGTAGTTCCATTTTCAGCAGTTTTGAGTGTCCCCCACTCAGCTTTCCATAATGGCTGGACTATTTTGCATTAATCACTAACAGTGTAAAGGTATTCCTTTTCCTTTTCCTCCACATCTGCACAAACACTTGTTGCCAGTTTTGGGGTTTTGTTGTTGTTTGTTGTTGTTTTTGATCTGGGCCATTCTGAGCAGTGTAAAGTGGTATCTCATTGTAGTTTTGATTTGCATTTCCCTGATTATAAGTGATGTTGACCATTTTTTCATAAGCCTGTTGACCTTTCGTATTTCCTCTTCAGAGAAGTATCTTTTAAGCTCTTCTCACCATTTTTTGACTAGGTTTTTTGCTTTGCTTTGGTTTTGTTGAACCACGTTAGTTCTTTCTGGATTTTTTATATCAGCCCCATATCATTTGAATAGAGTGCAAAAGTTTTTTCCCATTCAGTTGTGTGTGTCTTTGTTTTGGTTATTATCTCTTTTGCTGTATAGAGCTTTTCAGTTTGATATAGTCCCAGCTGTTTGTTTTCCTTCAATTTTTTTATTTTTATTTTTGCATGTATAGCTGCATCCTGAAAGATATTTCTGTAGTATAGGTCTTGGAGTGTTTTGCCTATTTATTTTATGGTCTCAGGTCTTTTACCATTTGAGTTGTTTTTTGTGCATGGTGTAAGGAAGTAGTATAGATTTCATTCTTTTGCATTTAGCTGTTCAGTTTTCCCAGCATCTCTTATTAAAAGACTATCCTTATCCGGTACCTTCTTTTTACTCCTTTGTCATAAATTAGTTGATCATATTTTGGGGCTTTATTTCTGGGCATTCAATTCTGTTCTGTTGGTCTGTTGGTCTGTTTTTATTCCAGTACCATTCTGTTTTAATTATTACGACTTTGTAATATAATTTGAGGTATGCAAGTGTAATGCCTGCATTTTCTCTCCTTTGATCAGGAGGGCTTCTGTTGTTCAAGGATTTTTTTATTATTCCATATGAATTTCAGTAATGCTTGTTCTATTTCTTTAAAGCATGTTCCTGAAATTTTTATTGGAATTTCATTGAATCTGTAGATTACTTTTGATAAGATGGCCCTTTTGATCATGTTAATTCTTCCAATTCATGAGCAGGATATGTCTTTTCATTTATGTCTTCTATTTCCTTTAACAATGTTTTATAGTTTTCTTCATATAGGTCTTTCACATCTTTTGTTTATCCCTAAGTATTTAATTTTTATTGGGGCAATTGTAAATGGAGTGGTTTTCTTAATTTCTTCTTGGGTGTTAATTTTGTAACTGGCTACCTTGCTGAACTGGTTTATTTCTTTTCTGTGGATTTTTTGGGGTTCTGTACATAAAATATCTCATCATCTGCATATAATGATAGTTTCATTTCTTCTTACCTATTTGGTAAAATTGCAATTATATATTAAGGACTACATGCTAAAATAACAGTTTTGAGTATACTGAGTTAAGCAGTATAGTATTATACATTAAACTTTTAAATGTGGCCCCTGGAAATATTTTAATTATTTGGCTCACATTATATTGGTTGGACAGTTCTGTTTTTAGAAAATAGCTTTGAAGTCTCAGTTAAAGTTCCAAATTGCAGGAGACAATATTCTGACTAACACAACAAACCTAAAGATAATAAAAGCAATTTTTGTGTAGTTTTTTTTCTTCTATACGCTGTATCAGGGAGGAAATAAAATTTGTAAATTGTCCTGATGTTGCCAAAAACAGGAAAACTGAAGATGACACATGTTGTTTTTGCAGACATTGAGAAGAAAACTTAGTGCTTTGTCTTACAACCCCACTACCCCCATTTCCTGGTAACCGCCATTTTGTTCTAATAGTCTAATAGTTTTGGAATTTGTTTCTGTATAGCTTTGTTTGTTCATTTGTCTTAATTTACAAATAAAATCATAACTGTTTGGCTTTGTCTGGCCTAGTTCATTTAGCATGACTATCCTCATTCTCCATTCATGTTTTCACAAATGGCAAGACTTCATTTTTTTTAATAGCCACTGTGTTTATCACTTCCTTTCAGCTTTTAGGTTATTTTATTCATATACAAAAATACTAAGTGCTGAGAAGTAATAGTTCTCCACTAATCCATAGATTTGTGGTTCCCAGTTTGAGTTTATTAACAAGCTACCAAATTCTAATGGGGCATGCACCTTGATAGTATGGGGACACCATATGCATTTTAGTCTATGTAGATGGTCCCCACTGGGTTGTGCTGTACCTATAGTCTTCTGTGGTGGTCCTGAGTTAAGACTGTTCAGATGCTCTTACTAGAAGATTAGCTATTTAGAAGTGCCCTGCTATCAGTATAGTAGGTTGCGGGAAGGTCTGTTTTTACTTTTCAGATACAGAAAATTGTGGGTATATTTTTAACTGTACACCATGCCTATCTTTTTCTTGGGACTCTTCAGAGCAAGGGACCAGGTCAGTGTTCACCATGGTTTTTCTACTCCCCTCTTTTGTCTACAGATGGGGAACAAGATGGAACAGCTGGAAGTATGGATGCTTCTACCCAAGGCTTGTTAGAAGGCATTGGACTAGATGGTGACACATTGGCTCCCATGGAGACAGACGAACCTACTGCTTCAGACTCAAAGGGCAAATCTAAAATCACCCCTGCCATGGCTGCTAGAATCAAACAAATCAAGCCTTTACTGTCAGGTGAGTAATTATTTCTCTGTTCCCTTTTCTTTCAGAACCTTAACCAGTCCTCAAACATACAGAGTTGGTAAAGCTGTTTCCTTAAATTGTAAACTTTGGTAACTTGTTTTTAGATGTGCTTTATTGAGTGCCTTCTATATACAGGTTCTGTCGAGATAAGAATTGATTCCTAAAAGCCACATCAGTCCCTCCTTGTCTTTAATTCCTTCCTTCCTATCTAATCTTGAACTACTACTCACCTGTCTGCATTTCAGTTGACTCACCACTTCTGAAAGTACTTGGAGGTGGGGGCTTTGTAGTATTAAGCTCTTCTGCTTTTCTGTTACCTATCTGGCTACTTTTCTGGTCTTCTTTTCTCTGTCCTTTAAAAATAGTGGTGTGGTTGATTTGTCTTTTAATACAGTCAATCTGGTAGCTCTCTGTAGAATTCATTGACATCATGGGACAAGACCATATTAAAGACATGCACTCTTCTGTCTTTTCCATCTTTTACTCCTTCGTGTAATACAATTGTTAGGGGATCCTATTCCATATATTAATGTTTGCCACTTTCTGTCACCTTAATGTAAGGAAAGTGAAGACATGACTCCTGGGAATCTAGAACTCTTCCCAAAAGCAAGCAGATAATGGTCTTTGATGTTTTCCATTTGTCATTTTTTTTATTTATTTGTCTTTTTTTGCACTGTGTATATATATATATATATATAAATACTACATTTTTTTGTTTCCTGATATTCTCCTACCACCTATGCACCTTCTTTATCTCTTGTGCCCTCCCCTCCCCTAAATTTATTCTCTCCCCCACCTTGATCTATGCTTCAATTCTGTTGGCAGTTTAAAAAAATTTTTTTTGTTTTCCCTAAATCCCTCATATAAGTGAGAACATCCTATATTTCTTTTTCTTTCTGGTTTATTTCCACTAAGATGATTCCTTCTAGCTCCATCGATGTTGTTGCAAATGCCATTTGACATTCTTTTAAATTCTCGTGAATTTTACATTCTATTCTATTTCATTTATTTGAATTTGAAAATCTACCACCACTAACCACAATTTAAAAGAAATATTAAGATACAGTTCATCTTTTCCTCATCTTTCTTTGTTACACTTCTTGGACCACTGTGACCTTAGAAGATTCTTGTGTTTCTATCTGGTTACCAGCCTTTTGCTTTCCTCCCTTGTCCTTGCTGACTACCCCTGAGTCACTTTGCTGCCTATTCACCTGAAAGCAGTGGTGGAAAAAATACAAACTTAACATCTGTGTACGTTAGGATTTCAGGGACTGGACATACTCAGTCTCCAGGCAGTCAGAGCAAGTATTTGTTACCTATTCTCTTAACTATGGTTAGGAAATCGTAATTTGTGTGTTTTAAAAAGGAAGAAAAGCCTTTCCTTCCTTCTTATGCTGTATACCTCAGAGATTACCGAATTTTTACAGTGGGTTCACATGTGCATGTACTTAAGAAATGTGCTTTGATTCAGACCTAGTCTCTGATGAAATCATGATGAAATGTTTATTTCAAATGTGTGTGACAGCATTTTGATTTGTAACTTTAAGAGTAATAAATACTCATTGTAGAAATGTAAAAGTACAGAGAAATGTTACAAGAAAAGCAGATAAAAGGGTCTAAATATAGTATGCTAGACATTTTCTTCCCCTTTTCTATGTTTTCTTTTACGTTTTAGGATCTGCATTTTTGATTCAACAATATACTTACAAAGATAAAACAATATTCTTACAAAGATAAAAGATTGAGATGTTTATAATATGCCCAATACCCTTAAGAAAGCCACTTAAAAATGTTTTTGTTTTTCCTAGTGTTCTTTTTCTTTGGGACAATATATTTAACATTGCGAGCAAACCATACATGATGGTGTATGTGGTGTTCTTTCTTCATCTAAATCATTACCATTTTGCCATTTTCAAAGTACTCTGATTTTTTTAAGTGACACTATAGTCTATTAGGTGTTTGTTCCATTTACTTTAGTTCATAATCCTTTATTGCTTTTTCACACAGATAGTTTCAGTTTATACTTCCTCTAATAGTATGTAGGTTCTTATCTCATTTGTCTTTCACATGTGTTATATGATGAATGCAAACATACTTCTGTATCCCCCCCCCCCCCCCCGGTAGAATTTCCTATAGATTATCATAAAGACAATTCCATGTTTCCTAGGTGTTGTGTAGTCAGTTATACAAAGGGTTTAGTGGTAATTAATATGTTAATAATGAAACAGTTCTGAGAATACTATATATCCTTGTTCTGACTTTTGGGTTCCAGCTTCCTCCAGATTAGGTCGAGCACTTGCTGAGCTATTTGGACTCCTTGTTAAACTTTGTGTGGGGTCTCCTGTGCGCCAGAGAAGAAGCCATCATGCTGCCAGCACCACCACAGCACCAACACCAGCCGCTCGATCAACTGCCTCAGCCCTCACTAAGCTCCTCACAAAGGGTTTATCTTGGCAGCCTCCTCCATATACACCTACTCCCCGCTTCAGGTGAAGTTCTGCTTGAGATGCAGGGACTGGAAACTTAATGTCATAAAGGTCATATTGATTCCTATGCAATAAACTGTTGAGTGAGCCAGTGGACTTGAAGGTCCATTGTTTACAAGAATTATAATAAATGTACCCCAAATAAAGTGTAGGTGCTTGTTTCGGTCCTGTCCAATCTAGAATATGAAGATTTTTAAAGCACTTATAACCAAATGTTTTTCTCAGTGATCTTCTATTTTTCAGTAGGTAGGAAACATCTTTTTTTTCTTTTTTGCCTTAGAAGTTTTAATAATCAGACTAGTTGCCCACATACCCACGGTAAATTAGTTACTTCAGAACAATGCTAAATTTATTCTTGGCTTCTACATGAATTTTGCATTGCTTCTGTGTCTGCCTAAGAGAAGGTTAAACTTTTGCTTTTTCCTTGTTTCAGGCTGACATTCTTCATCTGTTCAGTTGGTTTTACATCCCCAATGCTGTTTGATGAGAGGAAGTATCCCTACCACCTCATGCTGCAGAAATTTCTCTGCTCTGGAGGCCACAATGCTCTTTTTGAGTAAGGATCAAGTTACTTCACAGAGAAGGATTTCTTGGAGTTTGGTTTTTTCTGTGTGCCCTAGCAGCCCACAGTTTTCTAAATGACCTATCCTGTGATGGTGGGGTACATAGAGATAGCCATTAGTTATACCTTTATATGTTTTGGGAACTTGCCGTATTATCTATATCTTTAGAGGTTGGGATTCAGCCTATTCTAGAGTTGTTTGTAAGAATTTCTGCTTCATTTAATTCCCAGTGCCTGGTACATATATTTCTACTAGACTTGTCCTTTTTTATTGCATCTCTGAATATAGTGATTTTTTTTCAGAGATTCTAAGCTGAGTGTCTCCTAACTTTTTTGATTGTTTTGAGTTTTAAAGGTAAAGCAAGGAGTTGTATATTCAAATATCATATCATCACATTGTATATCTTAAACTTATATGTGCTGTGAGTCTATATCTCAAAGCTAGAATGAAAATAAACCAAAAAATTGTAATGCTAATGAATGTTGAACAGATTGAGAGCAGTGGTTCCAAGAGGAGGGACATGTAGTACCAATGTAGAGACTAGGTACTTTTTCTATGTGCTTTAATTACCACCCCATCTGAAATACTGGTATTTTATATGCATACTGTCTCTTATTTAAATTTAGAACTTTCAATTGGGCTCTGTCCATGGGAGGCAAAGTTCCTGTTGCTGAAGGATTAGAACATTCAGATTTGCCTGATGGCACAGGAGAATTCCTAGATGCCTGGCTGATGTTGGTGGAGAAGATGGTGAATCCCACCACGGTGCTTGAATCTCCACATTCACTGCCTGCCAAATTGCCTGGAGGTGTCCAGAACTTTCCACAATTCAGTGCCCTTCGCTTCCTTGTGGTAACTCAGAAAGTGAGTATTCAGCCTTCAAAATCAAGAGGAATTTCTTATGCTGACTAGGTGATTCTCCCTCAGCTTTGTTCTCCTTAGTGAAGTAACTTGTCAGAGAACCATTGAATCCTACTCCCAGATAGGACTGCCCTACAGAAGGGGCTAGACATCATTCAAGTTTTCTGTGGTATAAACATTTGAATTGTAAACTTCAGGTTGGTACCAAGCTAAGTTAAATACTTCTTTGATGTGCTTCTTTAAGCCCTACACAGTACTGACTTGGCATTTTGTTGTTGGCACTAGCTGTGAAAAAACTGTCCCATAGATTTTTTGTTATTTTCTTTCTGAGGCTTTAGATTGGGGAAAAAAAAAAACAAACACAGTTTTTCAACTGATTTATAGGCAGCCTTTACTTGCATCAAGAACCTGTGGAACAGGAAACCCCTGAAGGTATATGGTGGGCGAATGGCTGAGTCCATGCTGGCCATCCTTTGCCACATCCTCCGAGGAGAACCTGTGATACGAGAGAGACTGAGCAAAGAAAAGGAGGGATCTCGAGGAGAAGAGGATACAGGGCAAGAGGAAGGTGGCTCCCGCCGAGAACCTCAAGTCAACCAGCAACAACTGCAACAGGTAGAGTGCTGGCCTCACATAACAACACCCAGACTTTGCTCCTGATGTAGAATGCTTGCAGGTTTCCCAAGTTGATGTGCCACTAAGTCTCTTGTCCTGGTAGCCCAGAGATGGGTTTAAATTTGCTCCCTCTCTTAGTGTTTTATTTTTCTCCTGAAGAAAGCTGACATGTAGTCCCGGTGCTCCTAATAAAAAATGTTTGGTCCTTCCAAACATGTTGTTCAGTACTGGAATTCTTTAACAGCATTCTCAGCTTACTGCTGCCATGTTCCCTGGAAGCAGACTGTGCTCGCTGTTTTCTCATTAATTGTAAGGGGAAGGGACATTGTCACCCATGTTTATTCTCCTACAAGAGCTTTCTGAAACCTTACTATAAAACATTTTTCTCATTTTTAAATAAATATATAAACCACATTTTGAAAATTGGAGGCTGGAAACCCGGAGAAACAGGATCAGAGAGCATTGAAATATATTCCTCTAAGAATTAGTGTGTATGTATGTATAGATGCCACATTCTCCACATTCTTTACTATAGCAGTAATGCTCACTTTAGGAGATTTGGAAATACAAACAGTATTTTTTAGGGCATTTGTAATGTCATTGTGCAAAATAGTTAGTGTCTTCCTTTGTCATCACTTACTCTTAACACCAGATTTTTAATGTTTAACCTGTTTGTAGAATCGTATTGTATCATTAAGAAAATTGTTTTATTTCTTAGTCTTTATTGTTCGATGTGATAGAGCAGTAGATTATAGCTTCTTTCTATCCATGTCATTTTTTTTTTTTAGTGGTAGAAATCCCAACTCAGTTCTTTGGATTCTGTCCTGTTGTCACTTTGTTTTACAGAAAAGCAAACCCAATTTTGCCTCTATGTCTAATCTCAATCTTTGAGTTAGAATGACCCTGTTCATGAGACCATCTAACCCTGATTTCTTAGAGAACAGACTAGAGAATCACCTTGACTTCCTGCTTCAATATGTAGTTCATGTTGATAGCTACGGAAGCACCAAACAGAAAGGATTGTGTTACCTGACCTGCTTTAGTTCTTAAATATTCTCAGTTTATGTGAGGTTAGGAAAAAACTTGTTTCCATCTTGAAACAGTTCCTGTCTTTTTCTCTTACTGTGGTTCTGAGATGCCGCATTCTTTTCGTAGCTCATGGACATGGGCTTCACAAGGGAACATGCCATGGAGGCCCTGTTGAACACCAGCACCATGGAACAGGCCACAGAGTATCTTCTAACCCACCCTCCTCCAATCATGGGAGGAGTTGTTCGGGTAAGTTGGCTCAGGAGTTCTAGTCCTCCAGAGCATTATTTGGCTGCTGATATGCTTTTCTTCTCTTGTACCTTCTATAAACTATTCACTTTTCAGATTTCTCCATGCCAGTATTCTCTTCATGGTGATTCTCATTGCTCTGGATTATAATGAACACAAGCTTCCTATCTCCCAGCCATGCAAATTAATTTTGTAGAACTCTTAAATTGTACACAATCAGATAGCAATAGAAGAGACTTTGTTTTCTGAGATGCAGAATAAGTGATCACATTGAAGTCCTCTTCTTATACTTAATTTTATTGTGATTTTCCTTCTCTGTTCTTATTGTAACCAGGTAAGCCTAGTTGACTTTGACTCTCAAGAATAGCATTTGGGGCCCCTTCTCCTCTAAAACTTGAGCACAAGATGTCTGGTTCCTTGTGAGTTGGGGTATGTGTAGTTGCTGGATTTTCTGTTGTTGCTCTGTAGGATCTGAGTATGTCTGAAGAGGACCAGATGATGAGAGCAATTGCCATGTCTCTGGGACAGGATATCCCAATGGATCAAAGGGCAGAGTCACCAGAGGTAACTAGGAAACGGGGTATTCGGAAGGATCTGACACATTCATCTTAGTATTCATGTACATTCTGCTGCTACTACAAAATATTGGTGAATAAGTCTAAAGAAAGTTAATGGTAGTATCCACTAATCCCAACCTGATCTTTGTTATGTTGACCTAAAGCTTAAAGTGAGGCAGATGAAATATTAATCTCTATTGTCAGATGAAAGACCCAAAGTATGCTTAGTAGTTCCTATTAAGTCAAACTTACTGTCTGTTCCTTGGTAGCAATTATTTGTGTTTAACTATACTGGCAGAGAAAGCAGGACAATGTCAAAAGATGGCTTTGTGGGAGGTGATGTAGAATGTTGCAAATAAATTGATGGTGCTTTGGGGGTTGGAGGTATCTTCCCCACTGCTTTCCCTACCTTGCCTTAGCCTCTCTGGCTGCCCTCATAGTTATTGCTACATCTTGAATATATCACCTGTTTGTGGACCTCTCCACAAACAGGACGGTGTTTGTGTGCATTCTTGTGTTTCTTCTTTTACCATTTCATGCCATTCATCTTCCTTTCTTGCTTACAGGAAGCTGCCTGCCGGAAGGAGGAAGAGGAACGGAAAGCTCGAGAAAAGCAAGAAGAGGAAGAGGCTAAGTGTCTGGAGAAGTTCCAAGATGCTGATCCATTGGAGCAAGATGAGCTCCACACTTTCACAGATACAATGTTACCAGGCTGCTTTCACCTTCTTGATGAGTTGCCTGACACAGTGTATCGGGTGTGTGATCTGATCATGACAGCAATCAAGCGTAATGGAGCAGACTATCGAGATATGATTCTAAAGCAAGTAGTCAATCAGGTAACCATCTTTCAGAACCTGATTTCTGGGGTGGGGGATGGGAGGATCAATACTTTTGTGTTTTACCTGATAAAGATGTACTCTCTGAATACATTGTAGATCTGATCATCTCTCTCTTGACTTACCTGCAAAAGTGAATTGACTACTTTACAAAACATGTTTTTGAAAAAACAAGCTCTTTTTCTAGGCATATCTTCTTAGAATCATCTAAAATTTCCTGAATGTATCTCACTCTTGAGCCAAGTTAAGCCTCCTGAACTAACAGTAAATAGATATCTCTCTCCACACCAGGAAATAGCCAGCACACCAGGAAATAGCCAGTTAACATTTTGGTTGTATCTCCTTTATTGTTTTTAAATAAATTTTATTTTCATAATTTTTAAAATCTAGAAGGGGAGGAATCAAAAAATGGCATGTACAAATACAAATTTATTGCATGAAAATATTAAAAGGCAATAAAGATAAACCTTTTTTCCACAGGAGATGACCATAGTTTAAGTATTTTAATCTATATTAAGAGTTTAGAGAAATCTAAAAAACTAGAACCTTAATAGAAAAACACAGTTACGTTCATTATGGAAATTTTAATATGATAAAGCAAGAGCAATATTTCTAACATTCTATTTGGAATGGTTTTTAATGATAGTTCTTAGGCAGATGTATAGGATTATTGTTGTAAATTGGTGGAATCTTTATGGGATTTACTATAATACTCATTCCCTTGATCTTAGAATTTAAATTTAGGCTTCTGGGGTAATCTCTTAGAGATACACTTTTAATAACATGTCTTCTTTTAATACAGGTATTAAATCCTAGTAGGTAGGTTACTATTTATCCACCCTCCTTCAAGTGAGCATCTTGGGGGTGGAGAATTGTGCAAGATTGAAATATTTTGACAAACCTCATTACTCTTTC
The DNA here is from genome assembly GCA_004024945.1 of Uropsilus gracilis. NCBI lineage: Eukaryota > Metazoa > Chordata > Mammalia > Eulipotyphla > Talpidae > Uropsilus > Uropsilus gracilis. Next base: position 6,664 of record PVHY01002188.1, on the reverse strand, counting down.
TCTATAGTTTGCCTGGCTAAGCTACTTCTCTGCTTTTCTAGGTATGGGAAGCTGCTGATGTATTGATCAAGGCTGCTCTTCCCCTAACAACAAGTGACACAAAAACAGTGTCAGAGTGGATCAGTCAGATGGCTACCCTGCCTCAGGCCTCCAATTTGGCTACTAGAATCTTGCTTTTAACACTGCTTTTTGAGGTAAGATTTAGGTATATGGTCCTTGTGATCCAGTCATCAGAAGAATTATCAAACACCTATAATTAAAAGATACTGAAGAAATGTAAGATGTGGTCTCTGTTTCATGTGCCTGCAGTGTCTGGTAGGCTGTCAATACATAATTAAATGCAGAATTCAGCATTGTATGCCCTGTGAATAGCATGAACAATTTCATCCGAGTTCACTAAGGGCATATTGTGTCCATTTGGATAATGAAAGCGCTTGGAACAAATGCTAACTAGAGGAAATCTGAAAAGATTGGAGGATGGTAGTTTAAGAAAGGGGTGTTTAGAACTGCAGTCATAGTTTGGTTGTAGAGTGCTGCTTCCCTAAAGAAACCTAACTAGCAACCAAGACAATGGAGTAGAAATGTGAGATTGGGTAATATGTCTAAAGTAGAATCTGATTCATTTCCTATATGATCAGTCAAGCAGATTATTTGAAAAGTGATTTGATCAGGATATGTTCTTCCAATCAACATTGAAATTGGAAGCAATTGATCTTGACCAATAGTTAAGCCTGAACTTAATGTATTAAGTCCTAAGAGCACCTTGAGAGATGAGTCCAATAACAATATATTTGTCAGACTATTAACAGTTTTGGGGGCTTTCCTTTATGATGGAAGTGGTGAATTCTTGTTTATAGCACTTGTGAATAGATACTTGTGGAAAAAAATTGCAAAGTACTGAATGCTGAATTCCCAGTAACATTAAAGGAGAAAATCATTCGTAAGTTCTGTTTTTAAAAAAATCACAAATAATAGCCTAGTGCTTTCCTCTAATCCTTTGTGCGTTTAGATTATTAGGCTCAGTATATGTGAAATATTTTATAGTTTCTCTTAGTATTAGGAATATCCAGTCCATTTTCTAAACATCTGATTTATTTAATTGCTTGTTGTCTAAATATATTGCTTACTAACATAAGTAACACTTTAGTTAACCTCAATAAGGGGAACCATTAACTGTTTAATTATTCCATCTTCCTTGAAAGATTGTGAAGGTTCTCTGTAACTTGAAACTTTTTCAACTTCATATAGTCAGGATTGTATGGACTTAGATGATAATTCTTAATGATATTAATGATACTAATACAAGTTTCCATATTAAACACATTCTACTGTGCTGTGTTGGGCACTCTGTATGTATGCACGCACAGTTTCATTCTTTGTTTAGACGAGATCGGGCGCGTTCAGGGTGGTATGGCCGTAGACTCATTCTTTGTTTAATCATCATAGTTACCAGTAATCATTACCCTAAGAAATGACTACTCCTTTGATCCATGAGGAAATCAAAACATAGAGAACTTAAGTAGCTCAGATGATATAGCTGGTAAGCAGTAGAAGTAAAATTTTAAATGAACCAATTATTTTGCATTCACCCATGTCCTCTTATACCATCTGGATCCTTGATACTGACTTGAAGTTGGCATGTTTTTTTTTCTTTTATTAACCAATTAGGAGTTGAAGCTACCTTGTGCTTGGGTCGTTGAATCTAGTGGGATCCTTAATGTCCTAATCAAACTCTTGGAAGTGGTTCAGCCTTGCCTACAGGCTGCCAAAGAACAGAAGGAGGTGCAAACCCCAAAGTGAGTGACCCTCCTCTCCTGGTTTCATTTCTCCTCCCCTGGGACTTGAGCTTGAACCTTAATTAGACACTTATCTGTGGTGTAAATGGGGCAAATCTTGGATACTTTAGTGGTTTGAAAATTGTGAAATGCCTGATGGATCAGGATGAGTTTTCTCATGTTGCTTCCCCAAAATAAACCACTTGCTTTTTCAGATGGATCACCCCAGTGTTGCTCCTGATTGATTTCTATGAGAAGACAGCCATCTCCTCAAAAAGGAGAGCTCAAATGACTAAGGTATGTAACATAATGTATATAATTGGCAGAACTATTTAGCTTCTGAGGCAAAAGTAAACCAGACGAGTATTTAAGAGAGTGATGGAAAATGTGTAAAGCTTTCTAATCAAGGTGTAAATTTCTTGAGGGATTTCAGTAGTTGAGTTTACCTTCTAAACAAGGAGTTAGAATTACCATTTTATGGAGCTGCTTGCTAAAGGACCGTGAACTTAAGTAAATGTTAAGGAATTTGCTATCTGCAGAGGAGGAGTGGCTCTTCAGTTTACATGAAAGGCAGATTGAAGGCAGGTGCTCCTCATATAAAGGTTAGATGTGCTATATTATCTGAGTACTTTCTTAGAAACAGAATTTTTGTTTCAGTACATTAAAATGAACATTCAAAGCACAGCATCCTCGGACAAAAGGTATAGAGGGCTCTGTTCCTATAGAAAAAGCTTAGGAATTTAAGGGTAAGGCATGTGAAAACCTCTCTCTTGGTCCTCAAGATATATTAAATATCCAGGGTATTTCTTTTTCCTGGGTTAGCTTTAGCAGTGAACACTGATTAAAAAAATTACTCTTCTAACAACCAGCTTTGTAGGAAATACAAAGAAATTTTGTGCTCTTATTATATTTAGTACCTACAGTCTAACAATAACAACTGGCGCTGGTTCGATGACCGTTCTGGGCGTTGGTGTAGTTACAGTGCAAGCAACAATAGCACTATTGATTCAGCCTGGAAATCTGGAGAGACAAGTGTGCGTTTCACTGCAGGCCGAAGAAGATACACTGTCCAGTTCACTACAATGGTGCAGGTATATGTTCACTCAATTCTTTAAACTTTATTGAAAGAGGAAAGGTATATGCCTGGCAGTTCTGGCATGTGTTATAAGGAACAATGCTACTATAAAACTGGGTTCAGTTTTCAGAAAACTGAGTCTTCCTACAGTTATTATGTAGAGCATAGGTCTGTGGCAATTTGATACTATTCTGCCTTGAAATGATTTAAATGTTCATTTAAGTTTTAGTCACTGCTTAGGGATTGTATCTGCTTGATGAGAAAGTTTTCAGTTGTTTATGACTTTGTGTGTGCCACTTTACTTAGGGGATCTTTCTCTCTGTAAGTGGTGGCAGATGGATTAAATTGTCTGGGTCCCTTCCTATTGTAGCATTTTGCCTTGGGAACTCTATTCTCCACCCCTTCTGGTTCTTTCTTATACAGATGTCTTTTGTCTATTTGAATTCCTAGGTTAATGAGGAAACAGGGAACAGACGTCCTGTGATGCTGACTCTCTTAAGGGTACCACGGTTAAATAAAAATTCTAAAAACAGCAATGGACAGGAACTGGAAAAGACACTGGAAGAAAGCAAAGAAATGGATATCAAACGTAAAGAAAATAAAGTCAATGGTATGAACTTTTTAGTTTTGGACCTTTCAGGGAGTGTTTTAAATAAACTAGTGCACTTTATGGCTTTACCTATTTATTTCACCATAAGTGATTTCTTATTCATCATCATCAGATTGCTTGGTGATTTAAAAATCAAATAGTCCTCCTCTTTATGTCTTTTCATCTGATTTTAGAATTGTTTGGTGTGTTTCTCTTAATAGGACTCAAATGCTTGATTAGTTACTTAGGAGGGAGAGGTATGGGGGGAAATGTCTGGTTAAATTATCTAATTCTTGCATTGCCATTTATAGATACCCCCTTGGCCCTAGAGAATACGAATACTGAAAAGGAGACGATCCTGGAAGAAACAAAAATTGGGGAGATCCTGATCCAGGGCTTGACAGAGGATATGGTGACTGTTTTAATCCGGGCCTGTGTGAGCATGCTAGGAGTCCCTGTGGACCCAGACACTTTGCATGCCACCCTTCGCCTCTGCCTGAGGCTCACCCGAGACCACAAATATGCCATGATGTTTGCAGAGTTGAAGAGTACCCGCATGATCTTGAATTTGACGCAGAGCTCAGGCTTTAATGGGTTTACTCCCCTGGTCACCCTTCTCTTAAGACACATCATTGAGGACCCTTGTACCCTTCGTCATACCATGGAAAAGGTTAGTTTTTTTGGTATCAGGTGCTGGTTTTACTTTATATGAAACCTTTGTTTTCCTTGGTCTTAGAATAGACTTTTGGTTCTTCATAGGATAGTTAGATACATAGACTATATTTTCTACTCATATTTACTACCGTTAATAGCTCTTATCTGTAGTGTCATCTCTAGTAGTCTAGGTTTTCTAAAAAAAGTTATAAATGAGAAACTAATCTACCTTCCACTAAGTTCATGTCTTAAGATTTTTTTTCCCTTATAGGAATACTTCTCCTGTTTTCCCTAGAACCTATTGTCCCAACATTGTGTTTTGTGGTTATAAAACAAAAGGTTTTGCAGTGTTCACAATATTCCAGACATTACGATAAGCACTTTGCTTATCATACCCATTACTATAAAACTGAGGCTTGTATCTTTAGTTTAGTTAATATATAAAGTGGTGGAAGAAAAGACAATTAGAAAACAAATGGCATCAACAACGATGGGGAACAGATGACAAATGTCTTATTAGTAAGGCTTTTCCTCCTTGGTATTTTTCCAAAATTCCCTTCTGCTAGTTCTTTTGTCAACAGTCATCATATGAATGTTAGTGGGCATCACGTCTGTCTTCCTTTCTTGTGGTATTGTTTCCTACATAATAAGTAGTGTTGCAGCATTCATTTTTATGTATATCTTTGTCATATTTAAAGGTTGATTTTCTTAGATATTCGTAGAGTTTATATCAAAAGAAAACTGTTTTTTAATTTACTTGCCAATGAGACAATACCATTTAGTATTTCTATGTGTTCATGAGTATAAAGTATACATCTTAGATTCTTCAGAGAGTTCTCCACCTAACCTGTTTGATTTCACCTGACATGAACAAAATCAAAAGGTTAAAGGCAGCATGTTGTACAGTGATCCAAAATAAGGAAACAGTCTTAATAGGAAATAGTTATATATAGACATAATTCTGAGTTAAAATACTTTAAAAGTTTAAAACTTACGTGGTTTTTTTTAAAATGCAGATTCATTTAGATGAGAGAACATTTCTAAGCTTAAAAGAACATGTATTTGGGGGTATGGGGAACAAAAGGTGACAGTTTTAACATACTGAGTTGGCAAAATGTAAATGATTGATAATGTCCATTGCAGGTATGGGTCTGGAAGGCATACATACACTTACTTTTGGTAGGAGTGGAAATAGGTGCAGTCACATTGAAGGGCATTTTGATACTGTCAGTTTAAGATACCCTTTGACCTAGAAATACTATGACTAAGATTTATAGGGTACTATAGTCAAGTATGCTAAGGTACACATACAAGAATGTTGACTGGCGACTTCACTAACCCCCCACCATGGGTTAGTGGACCTCGCCCAGGAGCTCATGACAATAAACTCTTCTTAAGTCTACTTGGCTTGGCTCCTGTTTCTTTCCTCACTTCCATCCTTTTCTTATTTCCTTGCCATCCTTTCATATTCCTGGCTCATGTTTCCCTCCTTCCTTGCCGTCCTTTCGCACATAAGATTACCTCTTCATAGAGGTTTTTCCTGACTACATTCAGGAAGTGCCCTCCTCTCCCCTAGACCACTTTAAAGCAAACACACTATAAAGTTTTCTAGGAAATCCACCCCTGCTCTCTCTAGCAGACAAGAGCAAAGCCATCTTCACAAACTCCATCCTGCATACAAGTAAAGGCCTGAAAGTAAAGGTTGTTTTCTCACAAAAAAAATAAAATTAGGCCGGGCACGGTGGTGCATGCCTGTAAGCGCCAGCTTAGGAACTAGGAACCTGCGGCGGGGACCAGGGATCATGGTTCAAGTCCTGCTCAGGGCAGCATAACAGACCTAGTTACCAAAAAATGCTGGGTGTGGTGGTGCGCACCTGTAATCCCAGCTACCTGGGATCCCCAGCTGAGGCTGGGGATTGCTTGAGTCTGTGGTACCCGGGCAACATGAGCTTGGCTTTGGGGAATAAAGAAAATGTTTAATTTTGTTTTTAAACAGTAAGTGGGTGTCACTGTTACATATTTTTAGATTTTGAACAATTCATTTTGGAAAGGCTAGGATCTGGTACTTAAATGTGAAAGCTATAAGCTAGCTGGAGCAATGGTCTAGGCACATCTCCTAGTTTCTATAAAGATCACGTGCCTTCTAGGGCCGGGCATGGTGGTGCATGCCTGTAGGTGGCAGCCGAGGAAGCCACGGCCAGGGCCAGGGATCACAGTTCGAGTCCTGCCGGGGGCACGTAGCAAGACCTAGTCCCAAAAAAATAGCTGGGCATGGTGGCGTGTGCCTGTAATCCCAGCTACCTGGGAAGCTGAGGCTGGTGATTGCTTGAGTCTGTGGTGCCCTGGGCAATGTGAGCCTGCGGTTCCACAGGCAAAAATAGTGAGACCTAATCTCAAAAAAGAAAAAAGATCTCATGCCTTTTGTTGTTGTGGGGTTTTTTTGTTTTTTTGTGCTTTTTTTTTTTTTTGAGACTAGGTCTTGCTATTTTTGCCCATGAAACCACAGGTTCTAGTTGCCTGGGGTACCACAGACTCAAGCATTCCCCAGCCTCAGCTTCCCAGGTAGCTGGG